>BGZK01000781.1:0-283826 GCA_005406025.1 Eumeta japonica
AATTAGTATGTTACATGTTAATTGCAAAGTGTTTCATTGTCATGTGAGTGTACAGTAAAGTGGTCTGTCAATGAGTAATATATGTATGGATATTTTCCAGCTGTCGGCAAACGTAAGATTATTTTGAACTATGGCCTAAAATTGAATAATTCAATTCGCGCTGGATATCTTGGTCAACAAACCGGATGATAATATAATAATGTTGTAGTAAAGGGAAATATTTATTAATAAAGTCTCTTTATTTAAGCAATTTAAATATGAATTTTTATGTAAAAGCAGTTATCATTATTTAAATGTTGAGACATTTTATATTAAATATAATTTTGACTATTTTACAAAATGAGTTGTAAAATAGTCAAAAGTAGATATTATGCATATTGGCTTTATCACAAAATGATTTTTTTTTTAAATTTCTTTGAAACAATATTAGAAGTGATAAGATTTTTTCTGCATATGCTTGTTGTTGATAAAACATTAATGTCATTGGTTCTAGGACTTATGAAAAAAGCAACCGCTAGTTGACAAAATTTTAAAACTAGTTATTTATACACCTAGACACTTATTTTATCCAAAAAATATATTTTAAGGAAAACTAATATTTACAATTAGTATTTTGCATTTAAAAATCAATTTAATTTTCCGTCAAAAACGCCTAAGACTGTCATGGCGTCTTGAATGACGTCACGGCTCGCCAAACAAAACTGTTTGTTTACTAAGATTGGAAGTGTTTTAAAATAAAAATGGATTTGCCGTCGTATAACTATTACAAGTGCTGTGTAGTGCCTCAGTGTGAAAGTACAAGCATAAACGCCTTAAAAATTATTTATATATGTTCCAAGAAATCAACAAATACGGAAAAAGTGGCTAACACTTGCAAGGAGGAATGATAGTCATTGTTTTCAACAAATTCAACAATGTACTTTTGTGAAGATCATTTCGATGTAAGTATTCCGCTCAACATAGTGTAGGTAATGTAAATGTGATGTAAATATACATTAAAACAATAATATAATTAAGGTTATCTATTTTATAATCGTCAAAGTCAAAGTGTTTATTGTCTTATTTAGAATATGTCAGTTGTATTCATTGGACTAAAGACACATGTTTTATTTTTCTAGTTGCCAAACGATATGCTCAATTATACAGAGTATCATATTATGGGAGTATCGCAAGTGCATGAGACCAGGTTGTACCAAGCAAATTTGGATGTCAAGAAGATAGACGAAAACGGGCATGCAGCAGCACAGAGCGACCATACATAGTTAAAAACAAAGAATGGAGATAATAGCAGAATGTCTGAATGAACCAGAACAAAGTTGTGCACAAAATTCATCTATTGAAGATACTCCCTCATACAAGTTCAGGTATGCACTAGTAATAACCAACACACTATTTTAAACAACAAAGAAATACCTAGTTAATAAACTATAATTCTAATCACTTGCATTTATTTTTCAGATTTTCAAACAGTTGGACAAAATGAGCCAGAAATCATATTCAAGCAGAAAGTAGATAAAGCGGTTCAAGCATTTGTGACACATAGTTTCAGAAGTAAAGCTGTCCAGACAAGAATAAAAACAGTAGACCAGGCATTATCACCCTTGAAACCATCAACAATATCTAGTTCCACATCCCCATTTAAAGCTACGACCATTAAAAAATCAAGTCCTTCGATATCCAACTTAATCAAAATTACAAGAAATATATTGATTGAAGAAGAGCATTCTGACAGTGATATTTCTTTGTATACACCATCTGTGGTACATGTAGTCGCTCACCATCAGTGCATTCATTACAAGTGAAATCGTCTTCCGACTGTAGTGAATTAATTGCTGAAGATATAAAACTAGAAGTGAATGAGACGCAGTTAAACACAATTAAAAAATTGAAAAAAAGCCTCGTTTGTATATTGGTGTCCCGAGCAGTTGTTACTATTTGATTGACTTACTAAAAGATGAAATGAATATTCCTAAACATCATATATTACTATGTTTACATAAGATAAGATTGGATATTAAATTTAAGCAATTGGCAGATGATTATGGATTGAGTCCATCATATCTATGTAAGATATTTTTAAAATATACCGTAATAGCCAGCTACATGCGTTCTTTCATTGTAGATATTAACAGGGAAATGATAAAGAGGACCTTACCAATGGCATTCAGACACAAATACCATAACGTGTCTTGTATTATAGATTGCCTTGAAATTGAAGTGCAAAACCATCTAAGGCAATTAATCAAGCCATGACATGGTCTGAATATAAAAAGCAAACACCATAAAATATTTAATATCCTGTACACCAAATGGATTGGTTAACTACATTTCTCCCGGATTTGGAGGCAGAACCACTGACACATGTGTGGTTGAATCATGTGACTTTGTAAATACTTTAAAAGTGGTATGGTTGTAATGGCAGACAGGGATTCAAGCATGTAGAGCAATATCTTAATAAATCAAATATTAAATTAGTAAGGCCTCCAAGTGTTCAAACAGGAGTGAAAATGAGCAAAAATGAAGCTAAACAGACCAAGCAGATAGCCAGCTTGAGAATTCACGTAGAAAGAGTTATTCGACGCCTATGTGAATTTTATATGCTTAAACCACATGCATGTACTAATTTTAAATTTGTAAAAATTCTTGATGATATATTAATCATAACATGTGCTTTAATTAATGTGCAAGATTCTCTAATAAAACAAAACTAAAATTCAAAATTGTTTTTTATTACCCACACATTTAAAATTACATACATTTACTTAATAGTCTGATATAATAAAGATATACTTGAGTCCACCATATCTATGTATTACTATATTTATTTTTAAAATCTACACACACTAAAAACACACTCTTATTCTACACTCTTATATAGTAAGGGATATATATTTATTTTCCAAAAGTTTACTAACTTATTTATGATAAAATCCTCAATGTATTGCTGATTGTATGGTATATTTATTAACTCTACTTTTTTATTTTTAGTATAGTCTGGGTCAGCTACACAGAAAATGCAGTTTTCCTTTTGTGATAAGTACATTTGAAGTTGCATTTGAACATTGTATTTTTCAGTAGCCTCTCCATTTTTATATAATTTTTATATTGTTTTTACTAATAGGACATTTAATTTCAATTATACCATCCTCAAAAATTCCATCTGGGAACCAGCAATCATAGGATATTTGAGTTTAATATTAGGCCACACTTATTAATTTTTTTTTAATTCTACATTCCACTGTTTTCTCACTTCATCTTCTAGGATGCGTCCACGTTTCATAGATGGAGTATCTGGTATTTACCTCCTAGTATTAGGGATACAAGTGTGCCGTCATTTGTTTTGCATCGGCTTACTTCATGTGCTCTGGAAGCTGTTATTCGGCCATACCGCAGTTGAAACCACAGATCACTCGGACTGTTCCCTAGTTTCTTCTTCAACTTGCTTAATTAAAGGAGGTGAAATCTGAACTTTTTCAAAAATCTTCAACACTTTGTTTTGAACTCATATACTAGTTGGTGCATCGAGACAGCCTGTGTTACAGTTTGACTATACGAGGGTTGGTATTTTATTAGTTCGCAGTCTTCTAATTTCCTCTTTCTAGCCTCTTCCAAAACTTCTCTAAAACCAATGAATTGGCTGGCAGTATGGGATTGCCCTTGGACAATTCCTTTGCCGTCATATATTTCATGCTACTTCGACTCTGGAGAGTTTGGATTTCTTCCAGTAGCACTCCACTGATGTGCATGATGGTTCCTCACTGCGGCGATGAAGCCACATGAGAAGGCTATCGCGTGCTTACAGCCGCCTTGTGACGCTACACAGTCTTCACATTGGACAGAGAGGACAACTTCGTTTTCCTCATCAACAACCAGTGTGCATCCATATAATTTAGCATGAACTTTGTGTTCCGGACATATTTTGCACTTTACAGTGCAGCATTTACTGTCACGCTTAAGCTGCACATAGCTAACAGCGTCGTCCCCATATGAAGCTCGTGAGGACCTGAAATTAAATTTATAAATTTATCATTTCTTTGTATTTATAAACTGTAGTAATTCTAACCTCAAAATCTGTAATTAAAAGGTCTACAAACAATACATACAAAATCAATAATCGGTAATAAAACATAAATATTTATATCTAAACTTATAATAAATATATTATACTTACATTGAAGTTTTAACATTGCGGAATTCCGATGAACAAAGTCTCTATTTGATGCGAAAATGTACCAAGCATAACGGCGTCAACTCTGGGCAAGTTATTGCTATTTGCTTTGCTAAATCCTGATTCCATGATGATATCTGTTTGTCTTTCACTATATGACTAAGAATAACTGTATTTACGAGTTAAAAAGGGATAAAAACGAGAATTATAATGAAAATGGCAAGGCTATCTTTGTCGTTTGAATGAAAACGTCAACGACAGCAGATGTTTGTAGAGCCGTGACGTCACACTTTCTGATTGGTGTTTACTGTCACGTGACTTTAGGCCTATTTTTTTAAGATTTATTTTCTAAAAATATAAATAATCTTTAATTTTTATGATAATTAGATTTTTTTTTCCTAATCTAAATGTCTTGATCTATAATTAGAAACTATAATCCATCCGATTTGTTCTTAGTGGAAACAAGCCGAATCTTCATGGATTCTTCTAAACGCAACGTACCTAATAACGAAATGGACAAGCCATTAGACACCTTACTGGCTTATCATAAAGCTAATTTTACTTTGACAAAATATATTTATAGGTAGACTTGTTCACGCCATATTATAGAACAGCAAATTATGGTTATCTGTTCTAAACCAAATCTAGTGAGCATAGTGTTGATTTTACCGGATTAGGACTTAGGAGTGATATTTTATTTCGTTTATAAACAATTTACTTCGGGCAGATCTGCGCGTACGAAGTTAACCGATTACCTTTAGTGTTCTGATATGCTTGTACTCGCAAGCTTAGTCTTAAAAACATGTACATAGTAGTAAATTATTGAAATTGAGCTCAAAAGATCCATTTTTGTGCTTCTTCAAACTCTCCGAGCCTTAGCAAAGTTATAGCCTTAATACGTTTTCAGCCCTTCAAATTTAGATTAATTTAAAAGATAGCTGTTTTTTCAATGTTTAAAGTAAGAATCTATGGAATACGTTCACTTCTTTAACAATGGCAACCATATATAGGACTATATATTTGTGCCAGCTTCACGTACATATGAAATAAAAGTAATTCCTTCTTACGAAGTAAAAAAAAGTAAATAAGCGTTCAGAGTTGAAAGACATTTCGGTTGAAATGTCAGATGATAAACATTGAAATATAATATACGTAGTAATAATAACTCAATGATGATAAATAATATTCCTTCCCTTCTTTTTCTTTGGAATTGCAAAGTGGTATCGAAAAATGTAAGACGGAGACATCGTGTACACTTTGAGCCATTGTTCGCCGTCGAAATAATACGCGATTGTGCGTATTCTCTTTTTATGTATCTATGCTAAAACCCTAAAAGGTCAAGTTCTGATGAAAAATAGATTTTCGAAAATCGGACTAGAAGCAGCCACTTTCCGATTACTGAAAAATATTAAATTTTAGAGGGAAATTAAAGATATCAATGATACCTCTTTTAACACAAATTTACATCTGCAATTTACACATACGAGTGGTATCTATTTAAGCTTCCAAATTTTCTATGTAAATTAATCTGTAGAAACACTTCAAAATTCCAGTTGTATTTTTCGAAAATAATTCTGGTTTTTATTAAAAAAAAAAAAACTTGTCACATATAACCTTTAAAAATAAGCAAACGCAACGTGTTTTAGTATGCAGTATTGCGGCACGAGCAGGTTGTGGAGCGCTGCGCTATATCACATTAATAATTTATCATTGCGTTACTTTAATAGGTTACAGTATTTTCAACATAATTAAAAAAGGATGAGTTACGAATAAAAGTTTCAATTGATTAAATCTTTTTATAGAGTTAGGGATGTTAATAATTAAAGTATGAAATCATTTTTACGACTTACATCAAGATTGAAAAATGACAACTATTTTTTTTGCTTAAAATTAAACAGTTTTTTGTATTCTATGTTATTCAAAGTGTATTTCAAATTTACTCATTCCGGAAAATAATCGTTTTAAGAGTTTCGAGACAAAATTGTAAAAACGAAATCCTTATAGTTTCTTGTCCGTCTGTCTGTATGTCACAGGCATTTTACTCAAAAACTAGAAGATGCATTTTGATGAAATTTAAAATATAAGTGTTTTGTATAAGTCGCTACTTAGTTTGGTAATTAAATAACTAAAATAACTATTTCCAGGGAGAGCACTCCATTCATGTAACAAAAGCTAAAAAAAAAATTTTTTAGCAAAAATTTCGACAGTTCTTTTGAAAACATTTTAAAGTTTCTTCGCAATTTTCTTAACTAAGTGAATATTTTCGGAAATAGTCGCCCCAAAAGTAGGAGAAATCGTGCTTCCCTCTTTTTTTATTTTAAACTATATGTCTAAAAAATATAAAATAGAAATTTATAGGTTATGCTTAATGAATGCATTCAATGTAAATTATTTTGGATATGATTTGAAATATTGTTTTTGAGTTACTATTGAAAAACTGCTTTTCTCAAGAAAATGATACAAGTACCATGAAGATACACTCTTTTGCTGGTGTACTTTAGTTTAATAGTCAATATAACTCTTTGTTTCTCTCTTTATAGGCGGCTAAAGTGCTTGTATCTATTTTGTGTGGTAAACATGGAAAAAATGTAGCAACGAACTTTTTTCATCTATAGTCCTTTTTTTTTGTTATAATGGCTTCGGAACCCTTTAACTAGCATGGTTTTCTATGCTCTTGACCAGTTTTTTTTATTATTAACGCGTTGTCATAACAGTGCAGAAGTATTCTTTGTATTAGTTTACAGCTAAATAATTTAAAATAATGCGAAGTAGATAGATGTACGAGAGAACGTTTCTTAAACTCCCACAATTCAAATTGAAAAATTTTCAAATTTCGATTTCATTCATCTAAATAAAAAAACATTTTCAATTTTTTTGTAAACAAAGGAAAAAAAAATGATTCGAAATTTCCAGGATTGATATCTCATCAATATCGGTATTAAAAACAAGTAAATGTCGAGATTCTTAATGAATATTAAATTGTTAGGAACCGTCAATGTGCGGTTTTATTTCCACTTGTCCGGTGTTTTTTGGCAGAAAACTACAATCTACATTTATCCCAAGATGAGGCTTGTCAGTCCTCATTATTACGATTATGTTCCTTACGATTATTATGTCCTTTGACCGCGCTTCCGCGCCACGCAACTAAACGTAAACAAATTAGATTTTCTCATAGAATTTGTACTAAAACCCTATAGTTTTTATAACTTTTTGAAATATAAATAATTATTTTTTATAAAAAAAAAACCGGCTGAAAAAATATGTTCGTTAAAATATATAGGCAGTTAAATCAAAGAAACTATACCTACTAAACTTTTGTTAAATTACAAATAAATAAAAGCACAATTTTGTTTATATTTGTATTTTATTTATTCCTTAATAACTAATCTACAATAAGAATTAATAAAAAACGGAGACTATACATTTGGAAAGATTTAAAAAAAACTATTTTAATTATCGAAAACAATCATTGTAACCGGATACAACACAACTTAGCGATTCGATCGCAATTTTTACTAAACAGCATTCATTAATCAACACTTTGAAACGTCAATTTTCATTAACAGATGAGTATTTACAATACAGAATTACTGCATATTTGATATCACAAGCCATATTATACCTATATATTCATATTTCTCTATGCCATATTGATAGAAAAATACAAAGGTTACAAATGTTAAAGATTCTCTAATACATATTAAAATTATAATTTATTCCTAACCTCACCACTCTGAGTACTCAAACCTACTGAAGTACACTAAAAAAAAAAAGAAAAATTAATCCCTAAGTCGTCGCTCATGGGCAATGCCCCTCAAAGAGACCGACCGTCAAATTCCCCTGTAACTGTAATAAACAATAATGAATGCTTTCCCGTTGGGGAATACGAAGAACATATTTCTCTGTATGTCTTATCCTTAAAAAAATATTTTTGTCTGTGTCTTAGTTTTTTTTCTAACTGCAATTGTACTAAACTACTTTTAATCTAAAGATTGACAAACAAATTGACAACCATAATTTTTTATCCTTTTTTTACACTGCTCAGTTAATATCTTAGCTGAAAATCGTAATTAGTGAGTTTATTTAATTTTTATGACGAAATATAATATTATCTTTATTTCATTTATTACAGTGAATTTAATGAATGTACGCTCTGATATTAATTTGGTATCTGTATCTCTGATAAACTGATTGACAGTGACAATCACAATTGTTCACAATTTTTAAGGTTGTGAATGTATAGTACGTAATTGTACGTATTTTAATTTAAAAAATTTGCTTATTAATAGAATTTATATCTATAATTTTATTATGAACCTTTGATTGTTTTAAAATATATATCTAACATTGAAACATCTTACCTTTCCTACAATGGAAGATTCTAAAAAGACACAGTCATCAAATAATGTTGAAGAAATTAAGAATAAAGGCAATGAATGTGTGAAAGAGGGGAAATTTGTCGAAGCAGTTCTGCACTACACGCAAGGAATTAAAATTGACCCCGCAAACTATGTGTTATATAGTAATAGATCATTTGCATTCCTCAAATTAGATCAGCATTATTTAGCATTAGAAGATGCCAATGAAACTGTTCGATTACAACCTCAGTGGGCAAAGGTGAGAACTAATTTTTTTTTAATTTTAAGTTTTAAAACTGAAAACCTAGTGTATTTTACATAGTGATTATTGATTTTGATAATACGTGATTGCAAATACATTCTTTTATTAAAAACTTTCTTTTCTAAGGTAGTTTCTCTGTGGTTGGACTTAGGATAGTTTGGGGAAATGGTTTGTATTTTGTAGAGCTTTGCCCTCCAGTCATAACGACAACATTTATATTAAAAAACCATGCAGGTTTTCAAGAAGATAAGAGAAAATGCATTCTAATCTGAAAATGGCAAAACATGTGAAACAATAGATATTATGAGAGCAGGACAGCATACATAATTGTCTATAGTTTTGTGTTACAATTGAAGATTCAACATGCAAGGTTGTGTGTTATGTCAAAATGCTTAAACATGCTGCCAATAAGTTAGTAATGTGAGGCAAAAAAAACATATGGTGACATTTCATTTTCACATTTGACATAACCTGACTATATGTTGTCATTATTTCATTTATATCATTTCATTATTGAATTTGTAATCCACCCGAAAGCAACTTTGTACATTAAAACAGGTACCAAGTGAATAAGGAGTGATGAACGGCAAAAAGACATTTACTTGTAGAGTCTAGGCAGATAGATTTGGAGGAACTGACACGAATGGGTTTTTTTTTTTAATATATATAACTTTTAGTTATTTAGAGAAATGAATTATGGGAACAAATTCACTTGTTTAGTTATATTCACCTGAAGGTGAATAATCTCAACTCCTGACCCAATTCCAAATTTTACTTGATCCATATGGTTTTTTTGGTCTCATTCCATGTCTAGAATAAGTCAAGCAGTTTTTACATTGTATCGCACTGCCTTTTATAGAAAAAATACATTGACTGTAATAAAAAGCTACACCTGCTCAAGAGGACGTAAATGTTTAAGATAAGGCTTTCGCTTCCAAACAATAAATTCACGGTTTATAAATAGTATAATACAATTAAAACTGAAGCTGACTGGATGAATGCAATTTGCTATACAAGGGCAGAGGGGTTCCATTTCTCATTTTTTGCAGTTTTAAGTATTTAATTGCAGAAAAAAAAAAAAACTATTTTCGAGGTTCGATCTATGGGATTATTAATTTTTGACTACATCACCGAAATGTTGTTAAAGAAGCAAACTGCTCACCACCTCACTGTATTCCCCTCATCATCTATTCTAAATTTTAATCATTTTCGATATGGCTTCCCAGATAAAACTTCTTAATTTTTAATAATGGATATCTATATTATGGTTTTACTAACAACCTTTCTTATATTTTAATACATGTATATAAGTTAGGTATTGTTTTAACATGTATTGTTATATGCAATAAATGAATTGTTGATAGTTCCTGTAGGATATTTGTCTTATGCTGATGCATATTTTAAATTTCAATTTAAAGTGGAATCAATTGAACATATGTTTTATACATGTAAATTTTTTTATAATCTTTTTATTGCTACAATAGAATAACAATTATGCTCAGGAATTGAAAAGATAGCATATTTAAAATACCTATGTTTTTTAAAAAAATTTCTATGATAAAATCAATACAAGGTATTTTAAAAAAATGATAATAAAACGGAACTTGGAGAACACATATTTCAAATGCAAAAGAGATAAGAGATTCATAGATATGGATTCACAGAAATAAGATGTTATATTATTGTTTTAATTTCAGGGTTATTTCCGAAGAGCTGAAGTTGAAGCAGCTAGTGGTTTATATGATGAAGCTATTATATCATACACGCGAGCCTTGCAGTTAGAACCTCTTGATACAAAACTTATGGATTGTATTAAAGCTATTACGGACAAACAAAAGAAAAAAATTAGAGGTATTTAGTATATGTACACCCTATGCTTTTATATAATAATTTATATGATATTATAAATGTAAAATAAAGGCTAAAAACTTTGGAAAATTTGAGATAAGCAAGCATATCCTCTATTATTATGTTTATTTTATAATAAAAGTATTTAGAAGTTGAATACATGATAAAACATAATCACAAAGTATAAGTTACAAATTCTTTGATGTCTATTAAATAAAATTCTAGTAGGTCTGGTTTGCACAAATTTCTTTGTATAAAGCATCATATAACTGACTTGAACTGAATTGACATACAATAGAATACAACATGCTATACAATAGAAATGTTACGCTTTATAATTTAAATTATAACTTTCATTATAAATGTATTGCTTGTGGTTCAAATGTGATTTCTTCATATGGTTTATTGAAAACTCTTACAAAAAAAAATGTTCAATGTTTATTTACTGATGTTCTTTATGAACTGGCCATTTGTAACAATATAATGTAATTTGAAAAATAATGATTAATGATTGTCTTTTATCTCAGAGTTTCATAAGTTTTTTCTTTTTTTTTTTCTACTATAATGTTAATTTTGTTAATACGTATTGTTAACAAAATAACCTGATATCACATGTTAGTCGACTAACTAAAGTGACAAATTTATTTGGAGGGCTGTGTGCGCATATTCAATAAGGTTCCTATAGATATACAAGATTTACTCCTATATAAATTTAAGAATTTTATTAAAAAACCACTCAGTAAAAAAGGGTACTATACAATTCTGAATATTTGGAAGACAAATATTCATGGGCATAAGTGGCCAAATTCAAAATTTGAATTCTTACCGGGCTGTTTCATTTTTAATGGTTTTGTATTTGTTTTGGCTATGTATGAGCAAATTAGAAAAGAGCTACCCTTAAGTTTCTTGCTTGTTCTTTTTGAGGGAAAACTGCCTCCCGAATGAGCGGTAAACTGTAAATTCGCTAAAAATTATGACATATATTAAGTGTTATTATGTAACATAAGAAATAAAGATATTTTAAATTTGAATTTGTTAACCCATTTGGTGATTATTGTTTTTAATAAATTCCAATTTAATTTGTAATTATTTGTCAAAAATCAATTATTATTCTATATTCACACCATTTGAAAATTAAATGATAATGTTGCATACCGCCACTTTTTTGTGATTTTCTCTAAATATATAAATTTTGTATTAATTTTTTGTCTAATTTATTTCAGATAACGAAAAGTTGATATGGGTTTGTACATGTATCGGTTTAGTAGTTGGTCTAATTGTTGTCATATGTGACTACGCGCTCACTGAAAAGAGCACATTAAATGTAAGTGTACTTATTATATTACCAATGTATAGTACAACAGTTGAAACTTTGTCGCTGTTAAGTTACTCACAAAAGCGTTGCAATGACATGAAATATGAATGTGGGGCAGACGAAAGACTGGTCTAAGTTGCACCAAATTGTATAGTTTTGGAGATCTCGTGATGTGTCAGTCAATCAATGGTATTTCACTCATATATAGATTTTCCCAGAATCTTGACATATGTTATTACATAATAAACCTTTCTAATAGTGGTCTTATTAAAAGTATCATTATGCATTTTGTAAAAATCTAAAAATTTGTGTAGAAGAGGTATAGTATTTCATTTTTTGCAATAAATTAGCTATTATTAAAGTACTGACAATTACCATTTTCCATATTCCATATTTAGAAAATGACAAAAATGATTTTACTAATAGTTAAAGAATGTTGTTACTGAAATACCTATTTGTGATTCAAAATTGTGTTTTAATTTTCTCTTGTGCAGATTTTAATGTTAAGCATTATGGATGATAATGCCATTTCCAAAATCATATATTTTATTCCATTATTAATAATAATTAATATTTAAATTGAATATTGCGAGAATACTGTAATTCACTTGTATGTCTTTGATTTATATATATATATATATATATATATATATATATATATATATATATATATTGTGCTAACAAAAAAATTATAATCTATTTTATCTTTATATTTTATTGTTAGGTGATTTCTTAATTTAACTGCACGAATTACTGTTTATAGTATATTATTCCATGAACTTATTATTTATTAAGTAAAAGCATGCATTGCTAACCATTTCCTTGAAGTATGAAATGTGGTCATATAATAATTCCTGGATATGTTGTATGTAATACTCGAGCAACTGAGTTTACTTGGCGTTTTTAGATATTGTAGTAGCAATATAAGTTCCCTCAGGGAAACTTGCTTATGTTCCTTTCTGACAATAAATATTTGGATAATATAATAGTTGGACTTCGCTAAGTCGAAAACCTCCAAAATTCGAAAAAACTCTTGTACCCTTTATTTGAAGCTGCAAAACCTCCATTACTCGAAGTCTCAACTCTCTATTAGTCGAAACAATCGGTGTCTCTGTACAAGCCATTCTAATACATATGTCTCTCTATAACTCGAAAAAAATAAATAAAACCTCTGTATCTTGAATATAGCAATGTCGATTCGATTATTTGAAACTTATTATCTCTATATAGCTCGAAAAGAAATAAGTTACCAACATTATATAGTTTATTAAAAAAAAAATTAAGGAGTTTACAATAAATAGGATTACCAATTCTAAAAAATGATAAAGGAATTTATGACTGACCTTAACATGTGCTTGCTTGCTTGATGTTACATGTTTTATTTTGGGTACTTATTATTAGTTAAAATCCTCCTTAAGTCATAACTTTGTAGCGTGAATTTTTTGGTATCGCTCTTGATGTATGACTTAATGAGGTTCGACTGCAATATGCAGTTTACCTACAAATTTTATTTTATATAGTGCCATATGTAGTTTTTATTGTGTAGTGCTAATTATTGTTGAGAACCAATAACGTAGCAACAATGTGAATATGTTGAAATTCTATTAAATAAAGCAACGCTTATAATGTTTTTATCTCATTTTTCGAGGGAATAGATCTATATAGTTGAATTTGAAAAGTAAAACCTCGGTGAATAGTGGATTCCTATCAAAATCGTTAGGGCTATTTCTGAAATACCTATGTGTAAATCTATGTATATGCAAACTACTGATAGTTCTTAAAATACAGTTTAAACAAGTTTAAATTACATTTTCAGCATCCCTTAAGTATGGTAGCATTTTCATTGGCCCTAGCTGGAGTGGGCTGGGGTGTGGGGAAATCAGCAGCCTTAATGAACACTTGGAGTGCCGGCAAATCATTAGCCCCTCCAGAAGATTTAGGTAATTCATTTCCTATATAGAAGTTTCTAAACAATTGACGTTTGGTATTATTGATTTGTGAACACTATTACATTTTACATTTAATTTTTTCACTGCACAAATTATTTTTATAGTAATGTAACACTTACACTGCAATGAGGTGAGACAAGTGCCTTTCTATTATTTTAAACGCTCATAGAATAGAAAACTAAATGCATGTGCTTGACATTGGTCAATGTTTGGCTTTTCATTGACTAATGTCAATCCCGTGTAGTCTTCTCTTCTATTAGCGTTTACGGCAGTAGAAAGCCATTTGTCTGGCCCTGCAAGATGAAAAGTCTCCTAAAAGCAGAGGCATGCACTGCGGTTCAAACAGGGTATGCAAAGTTGAAAAAATCTTACTAGTTTCAGCATTGTTCGGTTGGTGGTCCACCGACGCGACAGTAAGTATCTTTATACCTTGCATAGCCAAATCTGGTAAGTTTTTTTAGTTTTGCATACCTTGTCTGAATCTTTGTGCACGCCCCTGCCTAAAAGCTATATTCCAATTCAAATTATCTTTATTTCGTATTTTGTAACATAGCACTTGAAATACATTGCTTGTTTTTCATGAAATACATTGCTTTATAAACAAGTGGCAAATTCATAAAATGTTATGAATATGCCACTTGTTTATAAAGCAATTTTCCATCAAGAGGAACGAGCAAATAACTTGATATGCAAGTTCTCCCATATGGATGCTACATCACAAAGTTCCTTACCTTTGAATGTTGACTTGATTTACACACTTCGAATAGGCGCTGCAATGAGCCTTTGTTAATATTATTAAGAGAGTTCTAGTGCATTCTATGCACCATTTTTTTTCCGTTTAATTTATAATATCAACATATTCTGTAACTGTTTTACTAATAATATTCACTTCAAAAAATAATGATGGCAATTGCTCTAGCATATTGTATTGACGTATTGAAAAGTGAAAAAGGAAAATATATTGTAAACATGGGTAATTTTAAGTTTGTTTCTATTTAAAACGGATAACATAAACATTGTATTAATTTCGACTTCAACAATTTTTTCCCTTTGTAATATAATCAACAAAAGCTGTCCAAGCTATCAAAAACATATAACCCAAAATAATTATCATATGTTTATATAATAATGGGTAATTTCATTGTTTTATGTGTATTGGTATACCCAGTTGAATTGTAAAGTTTTTTATGTTGATAATGTTAATCAAAGTTTGGCGACACATTAACATTATTCAAAATACAAATAAAATTAAGACTTAACAACAACAAAACAACACTGTTCGCTCCACTGTACACTTACGTCATATTTAATTTTAACGACGACGCAAACATGACTGATGCAACCCGTCCATAATGTATTCCTTTGTTGGAAATGCATGTGATTAGCATACCAATATTTACATAAGTTAGTATAACACTCAAATCACACACTCAGGCACATAAAGTTAATCACTGACATTTCAGGACTTTGGTTAAATAGTTTTTGGTTTCATATAATGCTATGACATTAAAAGACATGCCAGTGAATAATATCAATGAATGAAAAATGAATGAATGGAAATAAATTACTTGCAATATTTTTATTTAAAAACATTTTATTTAGTCAGAAATGCATGCTAGTGCTAATTATATAGCTAGTGCTAGAAGTGGTAATTAGGAAGGCTGGACTCATATTTTGTAATTGAATATGCATCAAAATGAATCCATGGTATTTTATTGTCCACAAATGTAGTATGGTATTATTAATATTACAATTTAATGGATAGTTATTATTTATTGGCCAAACAAAAAAAATATATATTTATATTACAATATACAGTGTCCTAATATTGTGAGGTTTAAATAATTGCAAAGTTTATTTGCTCATAGTGTTATGTTAAAAATTAGGAACTTGATTAAATTCTATATCCCTTTTTTAAGCAACTAATTATGAAATACCTACAGTAAAGAAAACCCATTTTAAGACTCTATTACTTATTAAATAATAAACTAATTTATGGAATTAATGATAAAAAATATTTGTTTCAGATACTGGTGGCAATACCAAAGAAAACGAGACAATAATACCAGAGAAAAAGCAAACCAAATATAGTAAAGCTCAGGCAAGGCAACGATATAAACAGGGCAAACTTTAGTCTTTGTTTGTATCTAGAACAAATATGTCTAATACTTATTAGAAAATTCTTAAAAAGACTCTGTGGACTTTTCTCAGCTTGGTGATGGATATCATTAGCATTAAAAGTTGCATTTTTTTAATACATTTGATATGTGCTTTATTAATTGTAAGATAAATTATAAACATATTAAATGATATCAAATTTAATGTGTTAATTATTTTGTCCTTGACATTTTATAATGACTGTTTTGCACAATGGCTTACTAAAATGTCTCCTTAGAAAAATGTGCCGAATAGAGCAACAGAAGTCGAAGAAAAAGGATGGTTGAGGAAGAAAATCGTGTTTCAACACCTAAAGAGCCATGATTTATCTGACTTTCCACAACTATATGAGACTCAATTAAAATTATTATTTACTGGATCATACAAATATAGCCAAGCAATTGCTTATCTTGCTGAAATATTAGACGACGTTAATAGGCTACACATAGATTTTTTTAAAGATCAATCTAATATTTTAAAACTGCACGCGAGAACAAGACGTATGGTCCGAAAGTCATATAAATGTTTTATTGAATATATTTCTCAAAGGAACGATTGTAATGGAATCACTCGGTATTTTTGTGAATGCCCTAGTGGACGTTGTACAGTAGGATGCTGCTCCCACTAGGCGGCGACAATTTTTTACTTATCATTTGGACGGTATCAGTATATTCCTCGCCCAGCTGAGAAGCACAGTCAATTATTCTCAAAAGATAATTTTACAGTAACAATTGAAGAAGACAGTGATGAAGATTAATTAATATTATTAAAATTATATTTAAAGAATCAAAGTAGTATTACTTGCTCATATGCTCAAATATTCATATAAGGATAGTAATAATATTTTTTCTAGCACTTCTACCCTGGAGAAAATTTTGAAAAAAATATATGTTATAGAGCATAGTAAAGGCTATTTATAAAAAAAAATCGTGTAGTGTCATTTATATGTGAAATTTTACCTTTTAAAATTTTGAATTTGTGATATTCCGATACATAAATTAGTGCAAAAACTTCAAAAATATCTTATTTAATGCTTCTTTAGTGTATCTAGCGTTTGTAAGAAAAATTACGAATACATGTTACATTGCAAGAGAAAAATTTTTTTCACAATTTCAAAAATTGTTTTATTTGAAAAACTAGTGCATTAAGAGATATGATAGCTTAAGGAAATGTTTCTCTTAAGATGGTGATTCCATCATCAAAATTTTGCACATAAATTGTCCCAGAGACATCTGACCGATGCTTATATTGTTACACTCTTTTATCACGGAAATATTTTTACTAAACATTGTATATTAAAAAACTAGATTGTCTATCACGACTTGACCTGTATGGAGACATCTTTTGTATCGGTCAATTTTGATATATGATAAATCCTGCTCACAGTCTCACTTTCGATTCCAGTACTGTTCTTGATTCTTGTCTCCCAAACCATGCCTAGGATCTTAGATAATTGAACTGTCTCTCTCAAGGAGATGTAATTCAGTAACAACTTCGATTGAAGAATTCTCAATGACAAGAGTACTCGCTTTGGCAGTACATATACTAAAATTGTAACGATACAGAGATTAGCTCGGCCTCTGTGCAACGATAATCACAACATGGGCACTCGACAACCTTTTAGTTTACCGTATACCTTTAAATTAGTTAATTTCCAGTATATCTCTTCGAGATAAAGCGTTTGACGACGTAATAAAAGCTCATAATACACAATGCCACTCTAGTCACACCATGCACAACAAGACTGTCCGGTATTAGGCTTGGTTTTGGGGCCATTTGCGACGGTTTACCTCGCTTAGACTACATTTCCATCGTCTGTTATTATAGTAGGTACAACGCACGAAACTGCCACTGTGAAGTTGTCACGAAAGCGTCGCAATGGCGTCAAATTGGCACGTAGGAAGGGTCGGGGAACGTTAAACCTGTGCATCACATCGTTCGCAGGTGATTCAGAACGGCAGAGTTTCGCGCTTTGTACAAAACTTCTTTTGGACTTCAATTTGTTTGTTTCTAGCAGAAGGAATTCCTACTGACCATGTTCTTGTCATCCAATTCATGTGGCATTCAAACATTTAGCATTTTTAGAAAATTAAGATTATGCAAATAATCTAAAAATGTGGAGTGGTGAACACTAAGCTTTTTCGCAATCCGATGACTGCCTATATGTCAATCTGAAATTTTCTCAATTACAAACATTAACATTTACCTCAATAGGACAACCATAGTGAAGAACATATCTGAGATCAAAATTACCATAAAAATCTATCTAGTGTAAAAGCTTTAGATAAAGCACTTTTCCAAAAACATCACAAACCTTTGCTTAAGCAAGAAGTATTCAGATCCTGCTGATATGTTTGATTCACATTTAAAACTTCTTAACTTGTCATCACAAGGTACTAAGGTAGCCAAATGTTAAGTCCAAATTATAGTATTGCTACTGCTACAGTGTTTACGTCTTTTCTTTAAGAAGGACCACAAATCGGAGGCCCTTTTTTGCATACAATATCATTTCTAACAACTAAAATACGATTCAAAAAGCTTAGACTAAAGACTGTTTTAATATACATAAAATGTATAAAACAGTAAGTAATATTAATTTGATGGAGACTTTTTTGTTACATGAACAATTTACACAAAGTCAAGTTTTACTACATTTATTAAGAATACAAATAATTTTCCATCAGTTTTTGTCAATAAAATTATTATTTATTGTGAAACAACGGTAATTTAATTTTATTCGAAGTATTGTCCATCACTAGCAACTACATTTTCCCATCTTTCAGGCAGCGTTTGGATTCTAAGTCTGGAGAACTCCTTATCTTTTGAGGCTATCCATGAACCCAATTTTCGGTATCTTCATATGATGTAGTACGCTGCTCTGACAGAGCATATACCATTGACCGGAACAGATGATAGTCGGACGGCGCAATGTCTGGTTAATACGGCGGGTGGGGTAGTACTTCCCAATCAAGTGATTTCAAATAGTTATTCACAGAAACCGCTACATGCGGACGAGCATTATCATGCAGAAGAATAATTTTGTTGTGTCTGGAGCAGCATTGAGGGCATTTTTCCTTCAGAGCTCGGCTCAATTTCATCAATTATGTTCAGTATAGAGTTCCAGTAATTGTTTCGTTTGGATTAAGCAACTCTTAGTACACCACACCCAGCTGATCCCACCAAATACACAGTATGAGTTTTTTTCCATTAATATTTGGTTTCACTGTGGGTTTTGACGCGTAGCCAGGTAGTCCCCATGATTTTCTTTTTTTTTGGCATTATCATAATGTATCCACTTTTCATCACCAGTGACCATTTGATGTAAAAAATTTTTTTTGTGCTTAGGAGCATTTCACTGATGCATAATCGGTGTTCAATATCTCTCGGCTTTAATTTGTATGGAACCCAATTACCTTGTTTATGAATAACTCCTAACGATTTTAAACGATGCGAGACAGCTTGCTGCGTGACTTCTAAGTAAGTGCAAGTTTCTTTTTTGTTTGAGACCAATCTTCCCCCAATTATCCTACCAATTCTGCATATGCAAAATATATGATGCTAATATGAGTTAATAATATAATAGGGATATGTTGTTCTTGAATGAGCAATCTAAATTTCAAACCGGTTATCATCTGCGAATTCTAACGTAAGCCTCGTGCCGAGCCATCTCTCTCAAAACGGTGGAAACTTATTTGTACTCCTAATATCTTTATAACTTTCTTTCTTAATAATTCGATAACATATGTGTTTTAAATGAGGAAAATGAGATGAAATAGTTGTGGGAGAGTTATATATCCTCCTACTAATGAAGAAACAAAGACAGATACAAGCTCAGAAATTAAATATTTTGGTAACAATAAAAATGCAAATAGTATACAACAAATGAATAAAGCAATGGAGATAGGGAATATAAAGTAGTGAAGAAGTAGAAGAAGAAATATAATATGAAGATAGGGAAAGCATTCTGGATAATCAAAGATGACCTCAACATAACTATACTTCTGAAACACCAATTTATTATATTTTATGTGATTCTATTACTATTAATTAGTTCTAATGATCAGTGGCGGCGCTAGGCGTCGGCGACCGCCGACGGCCTCGCGCCTGAAGGGGCCTCGCAAACAAAAAAGTTTTGCCTACAAGTTATTAAAAAGAGGCCTCGCAAACCTGATGTCGCCGACGTCCACGAGTGGTGTAGCGCCGCCACTGCTAATGATCGACATATAATGAAATTGGTTGAAGGTCTTCATATTAGCGGACCAATATGTATCTATGAGTTGAATGTGAACAGACTAACAAATGGCAGATTGATATGGGTAAATATTAAAAACCAGATAGCATGAGCCATCAACGCTGCATTCCCACCACCTATAGCCATGCTATTGCAGATATAGTTGTCAGAATAATCATAATTTATCAACAGCTTGTGACTAAGTCACTGTGTACATTGCATTAGTGTTTATATATGCATTACTACTGTTTAGTGTCTGCAACATAATCAGCATCAATGAAATATTTGCCATAATACAGAAACTGCCTAAAAATTGATTACTATGTTATTTATGCAAAATTATTGTATTATGTTGCTACAAGATATATAAACTCAACATATGAAAACAAAACACAGGGAAATATTAAAAAAATATAGTAATAAGATTACAGTTGCATAAATGCACTATACACGCTGAACAGTATTCAGTGCACATAAAAAAGGACAATGGCATAAAAATGTTTACTTCTTTTCAACCTACAATTATAGATTTTATTTCTGTAAAATATTGATGAGCCAAATTTATCTACTGGCTAGGAAATTAATCATACAGTATTTTATACCTATTTTGCAATCAGTACTCTTTTTTTCCCTTTGGTTTTATCAGATTTACATATGATCCCTTCATGCCGGTAATCCTAGACAGGCTTCCGCTGTAAACCTTGTATTAAGCTATTACTGGAACAACAATTTTTAATCCATAACAATAGGTACATTAGTCCAACTACTTTCAGATTGTGGCTTATGTATAAATTAAATAATGAACCATAAGTTACAGACTACAAAGTCTGTAACACGTACTATATTTTAAAGGGCGTTCCCACAAAAATTACTTTACTTACAATCCTTTTTAAACTTTGCATATAGTTTTGAGTGCCCTTTATATGCAGCAATCTTGCAAAGTAGCCCTTGTAATAGTAAATTTGTAATTATTGACTATTATTATTTGTATACTTAACATGTGGACCCTACCTTGATTAGTGTTGTACCAGTTTCTTTTTAATGACAGTTATAATTTTCTTATGATTGTTTTAAAAAACTGTATATCATTAACTGAACATATAATGAATATGTTTCTATAAAAATAACAATAACAAGCGGTATTTCTTTTGTTGTAAAAAATGTTTAACGCAAGCTACGTTTGACGGTTTTCATGTTTTTTTTTCATGACTTGAATCGTTAATTTTTTTGTTAGATTCAGACATACTTGCTAAGACTTTAGCTATTTTATCAACAGCCTTTTTCTTGACAAACCTTACATTCTTTAAGTGCGAAGTTATTATTAATAAATTATTGACAATCTTAATAAAAAAGTAACCTCTATTTAATTTTTGAAAACATTAAAACTTCAAAGCACGCACCTCCAGTGTAAGAAATATATGTACTGTATCACAATTTTATTGATTTATTCATAGTCTACAGAGGGATATTGTTTTTAAAGTTGTGCACAACTATTCTGTGGGAACATTCTTAAGAGCCATTTTAGTTTTGTTAATTTTTATGAAGTATAAAGCTGTTAAACTCTTATTTAATGAGTTTGATTGCTAGAAATTAACAATTGAAATCTGGTGTGACTTCATAAGTATTAACACTTTTTGCAACTTATTATGTTTTTAAATTAAAAGGCTTCGACTTTAACAATTACAGCAATTATATGCAAATTCTGCAATATCAGAATTTTCAAAATAATAAGTCTACATAAATGAAGGCCTACATAAATTATTTTCTAATTTGTTTCTAAAAAATATTTATACTTTTATTAAAAAAATGTGTATAATGGTTTTGAAAATTTAGGAAAGGTCAATCTGGCTTGTCAATTATGATAGGAAATATGACTTGCTAATGTTTGTAGTGCGAAGTTAATTTACAAATATATATTTTTTTTACTTCATACAGCAATGTAACAATAAGAAGGGTTTTAACATTACGTTTAAAAAGTATTAACAGCTTGCGCACATGGTTGTTTTCAAACAATAGCATTATTTTGATGTTTGAAGTATTTACTTTTCCTCATCTTCTCTTAATAATATTATTAATAATGATGAAAACTGCAAAGAAAGTGGGAATACTTTATTGATCCTAGTGTAAAATGTATTTCGAAAATTGCATCAATACAATATATTCTTTGAATAAAATTCTTGGTCTCTTGCCTTACCTTTAAATAAATCCAACATAATGTAAGAAAAATTATCTATACAACAATAATGTACTAACTTTATACAAACCTAAAAATAACTAATGCAATGATGATGATGAAATTTACAATACATTTACACAAACCGATGGAAAGTGCGGCCGCCCAGGTACCATTCTTAGAATTGCACCAATATCCGAACAACCAAATTACACAATTCTCAACACAACGGTAACAAATTATTATGTATATTATTATTTAATTTTATTGTATTGTAGAGTTGCACTTTGGTGTTTAAAATTATTACTGTCCTTTTTACATGAGATATGTCAATCGCTGTCTGAGATTGCCTTCTTCCGCCGTTTAGGTTGCTTCGGTTTTAATATTTCTTCTTCCTGATAGAACAATACAATACTTATTTAAAAAGTTACAAACAAACATTATTGAAATGTAAATCATCCTTGTATGACCATTGATCCTATTTTAGAAGAGCTAAATTAAACAAGTTATTTTTAGAAATGTTAAAATATTGATCTATAAATAAAATTAAGGGGTACATGATTTTATTGTAAACTAAATCATGATCAATATCCTAATATACAACAAAGACTTAACAGGAAAAATTTCTCTTTAATTATCTCCGCAATAGTACTATTTTTATTTCTTTTTAATTAATATTTTATTTGCACATTTCTATTTCTATATTTCTCTAAATACTGTAGATATGACTATAATAAATCTAGAAATAAAAATGCTATCCTGGAAAGCCATTAGAAACACCCCACATCATTATAATACAATGCACTTCTTTTTCAAACTTTACATAGAGGAAATGATCACGCATAGCATTAATGAGTGCATATTCAAATTTTTCAAATTCAAATATATCTTTATTTCATCGGACGTGAACAACATTCGAAATGCATAAAAATACTTTAAAGAAATTACATTTTATTACTTAACCACTTTATCACTTGTTCAGAAGGCATTTTTCCCTCAAGAAAAACGAGCAAGAAACTTGAGAGTAGCTCTTTTCAAATTTAAATATATTATGGTATACAATCAAACATAAATTTATAAAATAGTATCTTTCCTGAATAGAAATTATCGAATAATACTTCTATCAAAAACTTATATAAAATAGTGTAATATCATCCACAATTTTGATTTTAAACTTACCTCACTATCTTCATTAGAAGAATGTAAATTTTGACTGATTTGAAGAGGTACCGTGCTAGAAACTAATTTTCTAGCTCGCCTTGATATAGGTAATTCGTCTTCCCATGCTAATGCAAATAAGTCACTATATTGTCTCTGAAAGGTAGAATAAAACTCATCAGTACACTTAGAAAACATGCTTGTGTGGCTGTTCATATGTCTATGTTAATACATATGCCTTATTGAAACTTATTTTTACTAGTTTAAAAGATAACAATTCCTCTTCATTATGAAATTGGGGGTATATGGACTATTTTCTATGGTATTATGTTGTTATGAAAAATCATTTAAATAAGAAATCAACCCATAAAAACATTGCTACATGAGCAAATAAAACTTATCACATTGTAACAGGATAAATAATTTTTATTATATGTTTCCCAATGATTAGGACTAGTTGGACAAGATAATGAACTTTTTCATTTCAAAAATCATGTTGCTACTTAAAATACGAAACTTATATATTAATTTTTATAGAATTTAGGATATTCAACAATTATATTTACAGTTATTAATATTACTAATTATAAAAATGAAACAATTTAGTTGAAACCCATTAAAAAAAAAGACATTATTTACTGAAAGTTAAGATTAACAGTATTTAATATCTCAAATCAAAAATTCTATGTGTGATATTAAAAACATATATAGAATACTGGTATAATAGAAAACACATTAAAAAAGTTCTTTAATTATAAAAACGCTCTTATTTGATGCATGCATTTTACACAAACTATTAAGAAGCTGACTTAAGTCACGCTTTAATTTCATGAAATTTTCTTAATTTAAACTGTAATTGATAGTAATTTTCCAATTCAAAAGTTCATTACCCGTCATACAACATTTTTTATTTTTACATTAGTAATATAGGTGTTGTTATTACAGACAGATGACATAAGTATTGTAGTCTTTTTAGAAAAAAAAGCAGTAATGTTTAGCTATTTAACAGATGGTTATGTATTTGTTCATATTTTTATGGTGCATTTTTTGCAAAAAAAAAAACAAATTATTTAAGCACCCTGCAAAAAGTGTTCTTATATATATATACATAAAAACAAATTTTTACACAAAATTTACTTTGATAGAGGACGTTCTTAAAAGCCATTAAATAAATGAATTTTATACAACACAGTTCAGCAGGTGCTATTATCATATAATGAAATTATTATTATAGATAAATTATAAAAGAATTTCAATTTATATACTTCTTATAAACACATCCCAATATCTCTTTCTTTTTTGAGCATTAAAAATAAAGTAAATTTTCTGAATTTCAAAGTTGATGTGATATTATCAATTACCCCCAAATAATACAAAGTTACAATTTCGTTGGATCCTCATTTTTATGTCACAAATATTAATGGACATCATCTAATAGGTGTAACAATGGAGTTATGTGCTTCGAGTGCTTCGAAGCTGTATTCGAAGTTGATTAAAGCTTTTAGAAGACTCAACATTTTATATAAAACAAACTATTTAGTTCAAGTATAGGAAAGGAGATATCTGAATATATATGGATTATAGAAAAATAACATTATTGTTATTGTGCTGAAATGTGTAAATCCATACACATCATTGCAGGATAAGTACAAATGTTTTTTTTTTTTAATATTGTATTCTATTAACTTTCTATTATTCGGGTTCTTATTACAGTTTTTTCACCCCTTGCAATTGATATTGTATCATTGATCTTACTGCCAACCTAGAGATAGCACTGAAAGGTGCAATGATCTATATTATATAAGTTTTATATTTTAAGATCTACTTTCCAAATAACAATCATTAATAATTTAAAATTTGCCAAAGTTTTCTGTACCCTTGTGGCTTGTAGTATCACTAATTTGTGGTTATAATATTTGAAATATACATGGTAATATCAAGCCAATCACTAAAACACAAGTGTCTTGCTCATACTATTTATCAAATAAAATTACAGTCTACAATTAAGAATCAAATTACTACTATTGTCTGATTAATAAATACTTTTTAAATTACTTATGCATGGAAATTAATAGATTAATTTTCTATAAATATACAAAAATACAGGTTGATCATTTATCCACGGATTTATATTTTAGACTCTTGTAAATATGTTAGAAATATATTTTAAAGTTGTATGTCAATCAAAGTTAAGAATGTATTTACTTACTCTTAAGTTATCACTACTGTTGGACTGAGCTTGCTGCAACGCTTTCTGCATACATTCCATGTTGAATATTGACATATCATCTTGTTCTACACAACCCACTCTCAACTGTTCTAAATGTCCTAATACCTGTAAAATTATTAAATACAACTGCCATACAATGCAAAATGACAATAAATATATGGACACATAATTATTAGTAATATAAAAAACCAGAATGTTTATTGTTCAATATATAAAATTAACATTTACTGATTGATTTACATTTAATACTATATGTTTTGCACTTTGTTTGAGAACACCAAGAAAAAAAAAAAAAACAAATAACATTTGCACATAAAAAATTTAAACAGTAAATTAATGTAAAGTTAGACACTAGTTACAATTTAACTTTTATTTAAATTAGAAAATGACTTAATTCTTCCTTTAAATTGGAATTTTAAAGTGCACTAGAATAGGTGTGGCAACAGTAGCGGATTTATATTTTTTTATGAATGTAGGCCACTTTGTTTTTGCCGCCCTATGTAACTTTCTAAAATAATAATTTTCTGAAATCTGCCACCCCTAGGACGCTGCTGCTCCTAGGCTGCAGCCTTCATGGCCTATTGACAAATCCAGGACTGTGTGGCAGCAATGGTGCCTCAGTGATACAGACCGTTGCTTTTGAATCAAAAAGGACACAGTTTGAATCCTGACCACAGACAATTTCACTAATAAGTTTTTATTGAGTCAAATTAAACCACCACTTTCTGTGATTCTGAGAGTATGTTAAGCCGTGTCACGGATATTATCATTACATTGGTAACAATAGTCATTAGTAGATCAAAACCCACACTGGTCCAGCATGGAGGGTTTAAGGTAAAAGCTCCTCAACCTGAAATAAAAATATTATGTTTCCATATTTTATGTCTCTCTTCGCAATGAGGTGATTATAGCTTGACACGTGTTAATTAGTTATTTTATAAAGAAGTAAGAACAAACACATATTAACAGTATTACATAGATTATGAGTTACAGTGGTTCAGATTTTGTTGAACAGAAATGAAACATGTTTATATAATGAAGTGATTACACCTAATAATAATCAGGTCGTACATACCAGTTCTGCTGAAGGTGGAGCATTTGGTGATATACTATGTTTGCCAGGACGTTTTCTTTTATTGGGGCTTGTTCCAGGATATCTGGTGCTCAAGAGAACAGCCACCAAGTCCCCAACTTTGTCTTCATAATCCTGGCACCAGTACATTAGGGTAGACATGACGAATGTGTCCTCTTCTTCAACTAGCCTGCAGAAAATTTGTCGCACAACTTCTGCTGTTGGTCTCTCTTGTTTCAACATCAATAAAACAGAAGTGAGAGCTTCAGCGTGATCTTTATATGAGAGCTTAGGGATAATTGGGAGTACATCTTCTACAGAAATGTCATGTGCTGTAAGTAGTTGCCACAGACAATATTGTTCGAAAGTTTCCCAACCCAAGCTAGTGGAAAGCATCGTTGTAATGTCATCAGATTTGAACATCATCAGTGTACCTTGTAAAGTTAGACAAACAAGTCGTTGCAACTGTGTTGCATCCAATGTTGACACAATTACATGCAACAATCTAATATGATTTTGTGCTGCTTCTTTAAATTCACGATATACGTCTGGTATAAGCCACACGAGTGTATTAGCATCACACTCTTGGCATCGTTCAAAATCATCCGCTAACGACTCTGCTAATTTTAAATCTAAATTATTACAGTAATCTTTATACACGTCTGCTTTGAATTTTACATCCCTCCTTTTAATGAGGTCTCGTTCTGCACGTCGGTCATGTTCATAACGTACTTTTAAGTAAAATAATAAACAATATCCTTGATTTCGAAATGAACCTTGAAGGTGCATTTCTTTAAGAGTGTCCATAACAAGTTTGCGCCGAGATTCTCCGTTATTTCTACCATTGAGCAGGCACGTAAGAAGAGAGAACAATGGTCCATCGATAATGGCATCCAGTTCAGCAGGAGTAGGACTTTTAGAAATTTTGAGAGTTGGCGCATCTTGTAAGACAGCAAGGAATAAATCAGCAAGAGCTACAGGAGTTGGCATGGGAGTATCAGTAGCAGCATTCAATAGAGCCGTGGCAGCACTGCCAGTGCGTTCATCTAATAATGTTTCCGCAAGAGGTCGTAAAGTGATAGGCAATGCTGCTGCCAGTTCTGGTCTTTCTCGAGCGCGAACTTCCGATAATGGTAAATCATCATCATCAGTATCTTCTGCAGCTTCCTCATCATCATCAGAAAAAGCAGGTTCTTCTGGTCCTGGTACAGGCAAGTCTTCATTTCCTTCATCTTTAATTCCTGCTACACCCTCACCATTTCCATTGCCACAAAATTCTTTAAAAGTATCTCTAACAGTAGTACGCAATTCTCGGTCAAGTTTAGGTGAATCAAATAATGGTTGCAAGTTTGGTAAGACTCTCTTCTCAATTATTTGTTGCAAAGAATTAAATATCCCTTGTCTGACTTTGTCAGCATATGGTGGATAGAAATTTGGAATTATTCTGCAAAGGAAGTCCAGTAAAGTGGCAGTAACAGCTGGATGAGATCTCATTGAATGATGCATTACCAAAATAGCTGGTTCTATGTTCATAATATTATCTTTCTCTGAATCATAAAATAACCAATCATAAAATAAGGCTAGTTTAGCATTAGAAGCAGCAACATTAGATGTGCACGTGGTGAGAAGCCACCCAATAACTGCCCAACGTGGTATAATATCAGAACATAAGAGTTCATTTGTAGGGTGTATCACACCAACAATAAAGCGTATCATATCACTTCTAAGAGATTGTGATTCAGGTGTAGCAAGGTACTGTCTTTGAAACCACTCTTGATATCTTTTGTGGTGTCCAAATCTAACCTGTGATGTTAGAAAAACAAGTTTTCTTTCCATATCGGGTGTAAGTCTTGATTGTAAATACCTTCGAGATGTTCTGGTTTGAAGTAGTTGTGATATATTTGTAAATGAAGGACACAACGATTTAGGGTTGGTTAACATATCCTGCCAAAGCTGATTAAACTCTGGGATACGAGCAACATTCTGTAATAAACGTACTAAATCTCTACCTAGAGTTAACACTTCAGAAAACCTCTCTCTTATCAAAGAAATAACAAAATTAACCTCCTTTTGTCGCAATGGCAAGAGAGGGGACATATTATGGTCCTCTATTAACCGTAAATAGGTATAAACCACCATACAAATGAGAACTGGATACTTATCTAACCATCCTCTATTCTCAATGTAAATATCCAACAAAGATTCTACTAGTTGTATATTCTTAGGTGTAATATCACCTCCCGATGCATAACGCATTAAATTCCAGCAGACACTGTCCACACCATTTACCGCATTTCTTATCATTTCTTTGATAAGCCACAGTAGTTGGTTGCGTGTTGTGTCTTGAAATCTGAGGTATCTCTCAAGAATCAAGTTGGACAAACTATTCAACACGCACGCGAGACCGTCCCTAGTGATGAGGGTCAAATCCCTGTAGCATTTTGAGGCGTTGTGAGGCTCCGTCAGGATCGACATGAGCATACCCAAAGACACATCTTCTGGATTTTTGCAAATCGCATTATTGAGTGCATCATGAGCTTCTTTCTCACTACAATCAGCAATGAGGGTTTGTAAATACTTGTATGCTCTTTCGTACCTCTAAAAACAAAAGAAAACAAATAAATAGTCATTTAAATTATTAAACACATTCAAAAAATTCAATTTTGGCGCCAAGTAAGTCAGCAGCGCCACAACGGTAAGTCGCAAAATTGTGGTTTTACATGGCTGACTAAAAGATTCTTTGTTGGAAAACTAGCGATTTTACAACTCTACCTCTTCTATTTCGTCCTTGTTTTCTATGGCGGTGCACACGAAAAGTTTAGGCGGATTGGATTTGCCCTGATCCATAATATGGGAAATTAAAGAATTACTTAAATCGCTAAAAATCGAGCACAGATCACCTCCTGCATGGCTGTCGTAGGCGAAAAATATTTATGAAGCAATACAATTACAAAAATGAGAGTGTGTGTGTATATATGTCATCAGCAAACAGGCAAAACAGGAATAGCGTTTTCTCGACAGATGGCGCTAGCCTCCACCGCAGCGTGTTCCGATTAAATACTGCAATATAATCTAAAAAGAAAAATGAAACTAGAAAAAAATTGACTAAGATGGAATGATGTCAATAAACACGTAATATGAAGAATACAATTCTAAATTAAATATATGTAATCCAAATACAAATTGCTTAAGTCATTTGCTTTACTATAAAAGTTTATAATTTATATTTCAAAAGATACTTTAATTTACTGAAATTTAATGTTTGGAGATTTTTGATTAAAAAAAATTTATATTAACACCAAGTTTATATATTTTTAAATATACATTTATACCTAGAACGATTTCGTTGACCCATTTTAACAATATTATGTGGTAGTAAATACTTGTCGTCCAAAGTATTGAGCCATTAGGATCAACTGGGCCAATATAAGATTAAAACAGACGTGTAAGTTACAAGATAAAGGACTCTATTTGATTTCCAAATAGAACTGGCCAAGAGCATGTCGGACTATGCTCAATATAAGATTACGAAGCTATTATTAGGAAGAAATGCATTACAGACGAAAAAAGTACCTTGTTACACTTTTTCCACGTTTTCTGCACAGAATAGTTATAAGCACTTTAATCGCCTATAACTAGAAAAACAAGTAAGTATGACAACTATTATTACTAAACTAGCGTAAACTAAAGTGCATCAGCAAAAGAGCGTATTTTCATGGTACTTACGTCCTTTTGTTGAGAAGCATAGTTTTTCAACAATCATTCAAAAACAGTATATCCGATCACATTCAATATAACTTTCGTTGGAAGTATTTATTAGGCGTTACTTTGGTCATTTTTTTATATTTTTTGGACATACGGTTTACAAAACAGAGGGGGGATAAACAATTTCTACAACTTCTAGAGTGGTTTCCGAAATTATTCACGTAATCGGAAAAATTGCGTATAGACCTCAAACTGTTTTTAAAAGAACTGTCGAAATATATGCCACCCGTTCGTGTTTGGTGAAAAAAATATCTTTTTAGCTTCTGTTATATGTATTGTGTGCCCCCCTAGAAATATTTATATTTTGTTATTTAACTACTAACTAAGTAGCGGGACGGACTTCACAGTTCCGGTTGTCCCTCCGTTGCGATCGGTCGCCTTCGGTCCAGTCCCCTGGGCCACCCGTTTAGTTTAGTGTGTTACTGCGTGTCAGTGTTTCTTCGAGCCGCGCGTAAATGGTTTTTTCCATTAACTGAGTGAGTGCGACCGCATGTTGACTAGCAGCGGCCTTTGGGGACAGGCTTCGCTCAGCGTCACGGTTAGCGGTCAAACTCTGTTAGTGATGGTTAATCCATTCCGAATTTAAAATCAGTTATGTTACGTTACGTTTTTACGTAACGTTTATAGGTAATTTTGTGAATTTTAACAAATTCAGTGATTCAAGGGCATAACGCCCCCAACCGGAACCGTTAGCTTTATAACCGCCTTTCGCGGTTTTTTGCCACACCTCCACTACTCGCTTTTTCAAGCGTCGTCTATTTTAATATCTATTATACTCGTTAATAGGTAGTTTTAGTTATTTTTGCCTCTTCCCGGGGCAACACATTCACCCGGACGTTATTATTACGTCGTGGTAACCCGGAAGGGTTTCCTGACCTTCGCGCCGTTGGCACTCTCTAGTGCCTTCTGGCCGCTTAGATGAAGTCTAAAAAGCCTACGGGCTAAAGGCAAGCGCCTTAATGCTTCAGGGGGTTTTTAGTCCGTGAGAGTCGGACACACCCGTGCGTCCGGGCGCACGGACTGTCCATAATGGATTTTTGCCCTCCTTGCCCTTCGCACGGGCAGAAATACAAAAAAAAAAAACTAAGTAGCGGCTTATACAAGACACTTACACTATAAGTTTAATCAATATGCATATGGTAGTTTTTGAATAAAATTCCTGTGTCATACGGACGGACGGACGGACATGACGAAATTATAAGGGTTTCGTTTTTGCCATTTGCCACCCTAAAAACCGATGACGGAATTACTGTTATTTACTTGTTGCATGTTAAATCCGGATAATATTATTTTTCACTAAAGTTATTGCGATTTATATTTGCAAAATTTACAAAATGATATTTTAAAAAATATTTAAGATAAAATACCTGAAGGAATTTCTTATCACTGTTTTTCTTACAACGTATCACGTGTATCAAAACCCGTTAGCTCATTCAGTTCTATTCAATAAACTTTAATATTCTAAATCAGAATTCAATTATAATAATTGTACATATTTATATTATTTTATATATATTTATTTTTGGTTGCGTATTGCGGCACTGCGTCATTGCATCGACATAACCTTTCAAATATTTCTATTTTAGATTGAAGGTGTTGGACATTAAGCCTTCTACGTTAGAATCATAGGGGTTAAGGGTTGTTATCAATGTGATGATGATAATCAGGGACTGTTAGCTTAATGTACTCGCCGAAGTATGGAACGTGTGGTTTTAAATCTAACGTAATAAAAAAAAAATATTTATTTTCCCGTAGAAAGGACAGAACCCGGTATATTTTGGTTCAAACGCAATCGCTAGATGGACGTAAGTGTTTTACGAAATACGTATCAAGTTCTACAGATAATCAATAACAAAGAACTTTCATCTGAATATTTTCGAGACATGATTATGCTACAAGTTGTTTTAAATAAAATTTATTTTTTTTTGTATGGAACGTCACAAAAAAAGAAATATTTTGTTTATTTTAAATAAAGTACATGTAATTTAAAAATAACTACAATAAGATTTTCGATAAAATTCTATATACATAAAAATCAATTGCTGTTCTTTAGTCTCTTTATACTCAAAAATGGCTTGACCGATTTGGCTAATGCCTCTTTATTGTGTTCGTAATATAGTAAGGTTTGTATGAAAGAATACAACCCGTCTCTATTTATTTGTCGGTCTGTTGGTTTGTTCGAGGCATTTTTGAAACAGTTGAATCAATTGTGATGCAGTTTTCACTGGAAAGCAAAGGAGCTTACGGGGCATTTTTATCCCGGAAATATTTAGGATTTCTGCTCGAAAATTGAAAAACACTTAAAAATGGGACATTTTTTTGGAATGGAATCAAAAGTGGAGTGGGATCGATATCGGAAGGAGAACCGAAATCAGGATAAAGATCGGAGCGATAACAAGTACGCGGAGCGGAATGGGGATTATGAGGGGCACAACGTTAACAGCATTATATGTCCATAAGGACGAAGCTGTAAAGGAAAGTTTATACAATAAAAAGTTAGGTTTAGGTTAGATTTCCTAAAAATTAAAAAGGACCCGTATAGTTTAACCGAATTAAAAAAAAAACAGTATGATGATAGTTGATATCCAATGAAATGATATATGGTACATTTATTAGGGTTCCATGAAAATTATTAAAAGTCTTTACCATTTAACTGACTTCAATAAAATTTAGTGTAAGAGAGTTGGAAACCAATAAAAGTAAATACGCCACATTTTTTTTTTTGGTTTTGTGAGAATCATTAAGAACTCTCGTAGTTTATCGGTTTTGAATAAAATATAGTATGGAAATAGTTTGAAACCAGCGAAATATACAAGACAGATATTTTAGGATACCGTGAGAATTACTTTTAATTTAACAATTTCATTGGGATTTGCATAAATTTTTCTTATTAACACAGAGTGAGTGTTTCGAGTGGCTTATGGTTGTGTTTGTGTTTTTTAAGATTAATAAGCACCCTTCTTCAAGAAAAATGATGTAGTTTACATAATTTTTATGTTCCCATGAGTAAGTGTTTAATGAAAAGTAAAAAAAACATAATAATTTGGCCGATTTCGCTAATATTTTTAGTTATCTTTTATTTATTTTATTGGTCGTTTAGGGTTATAGAGGAATTATTTACAACCGGATATTGTTTACTTTATGTAAGAACAAAATGAAACTGAAACAAATCAGAAGCGAGCATGTTTCCGGAGACGCACTGCAGGCGGTATAGAAGGATTGCGAGAGCTGATAGCTACTACTATATAAAGCTATTTAAGAGTGTGGAGCCGCTGGTAAAAGTTCAAAAGAATAAAAATATATCTGGCGTCTGTATGTTTGTTACATTTCCATGCCTAAATTACTGACCAATTTCATTAAATTTGCTAGAAATATAGTTTGCATCCTGAAAATGGGCACAAATTATATATTGTTGCAGAATTTGATATCAGAAGAATAATAAGACGATCGATGTAAAAGATGAAAGAATTCATTCTGTTTCAACGGAAACGGCTGAAAAGGTCTACCGGACAAACTAGTTCTTTATACAGTTGTTCTGAATGCTAGTACTTCGTGAGTTTTAGTATTTTTTTGTTCTATTATTGATAATAGGTAAGCGTAAATAATATTACCTGCATTATTTTATAAATAAATGATAACGAAAATATAAGAATATATAAGCATAGTGAAATGAGTTTTCATTACGAAAACCTTGTTCTTTTTCATATTATGATAATGTTACTTACATTATCGTAATAGCCGACAGCATCACCCGATATTAAACGTGTATATTACTTTAACGAAATATACATCCTAATACAGTGACTTGATTTCTGTATTGAACAAAGTGTCTTGAATACGTGTATCAGCATATGATTCACATGTTATTTTCTAATAATAATGGCAATTAAATGGGGATGAGAAGGACATTTTTAATTTACGTACTTACACCATTAGTGTATCATCGACTTTCTATTGCAATTTAAGCAAGTGATTATTATTTGGAATTGTACATTATTCAAATAGACAATCAAGTACTATAAGACGCTAATGCACGATTGTCCAATCCGTATTTGAATGCCTTGGATCAAAAAATGCGGAGACCAATTGTTTTATTTTTAACTAACTTCAAAAAAGGAGGTTATCAATTCGAAACGAATGTATCTAATAATATGTTCTTCCGAACAAGAATAACTTTGAACGACTTTCAAACAAATATATATATATTTTAAAGGCATGGGTATGATTACATATATTAATTAAATTGGATCGTTACTATTATTCTATATTAGCTTACATTTACTTTCATTAAAAGTCAATTAGTAGTTTTCACAATATGTACTAATATTTGCTGTGATGGCCTAACTTACTAATACGAGCTCTAAGTGTGGTGTCAAAAAAAATCCATTTCAAAACCTCCATCAAATTTCAATACATATAAGAAAAATCAAAAGACTGAAATCAAATTGGTTTCATGGTACAAATTCGCGGCGAGAATAAAAAGTAACTAAACTAAATTAAATAAATGACATAATGTCAAAAACATTCAGTTCTTAAAAATAATTCTTTTGACTAAATTTTATATCGGTGAAATGTTTCTACTTTAAATCTTATATTCGATGACCTTGTTGGCACCGACCTCAAAAAAAACTTAGGGTCCTAATTTGATTCCTATTTAAATTTGATTTTGTTTTTGTTAGTTGATTTTGTACATAATTTTTTTTTGTACTTTTGAATCATATATTTTTAAATAGATATATTTGGTTTTTTTTATTTATGAACGCAGCCGTTTAAACTTGAATTTAGAATGCCCGCCATTTTGTTTACGTTTGGTGACGTTTGGCGTCGTGTGTTAAATAGAAGGCGGCATTTTATTTTTATTGCAATTTTCTATTGATATATACGGATTTCATTACAGCGCATTTAGATCGTTCGTTAAAAGTACGTTTCAATTTATGTGTTTGTTCTGATCAATTCGGAAATTGTTAGCATGTGCTCATAATGTTTGCACAACTATTTACCTATAGCATATATGTTGCTTGTAAACTTCTGTACACTCCCAGAAATGAACTATCTATTTTTATGTCGAGAAAATAACGCCGAATTGCGAACATTTTCAGGATGGACAGTTCACGCGAGAAAGAGCGCGATCGTTCACGAAGAAGCGACCGCCCGTCTCGTTTTTCAGACGCGCCTAGAGATCGTTCCAATGATAGAGATCGCCCTGAAGGAAGACGTATATTCGTGTCAAATATTCCATACGAATTTAGATGGACCGAACTTAAAGATCTGTTCAAAGAAAAAGTTGGTTCAAAAAAAAAAAAAATTAATTACTGAGACTTAGGTTACTTTGTTCACAACGCGTTTTGGCTTTGTTTTTAGGTGGGAGATGTAGCCTATGTAGAGTTATTCAATGACGAAAATGGAAAACCTCGCGGTTGTGGAGTCGTGGAATTCACTAATTCTGAAGCAATGAAGAAAGCTCTTTCTGTTATGCATAGATATGAACTGAATGGCCGGAAATTAGTACTCAAGGAAGAAACTGGTAAAATCTTGAAACTAAAGTTTATGTATTGCTTTTTTAAATCCTTTTTCAAATTTTGCTTTTGCTTAGGAAATGAACGTCACAGAATCAATGCACCTCGTGGAGGTGGTGGAGCAGGTAATAGGAGCAATCGTGAAGATAAAGATGGGTAAGATCACCTGAACAAAGTTTAAGTTTCAATATATACCATAATTTTTACCATGCCTTGCATTTTATAATCATTTTTGTTATTTTTTGTAGATGGTCTCTTAGTAAACCCAGAGAAGTAGAAAATTTCAATACATATGGACTCAGCCTACAATTTTTGGAATCCATTAATGTTCATCCACCTCTTGTTAAGAAAGTTTTTGTTGCTAATGTAAGTATGGTTGTTTAAAGAAAAAAAGATGTGAAATTGTATACTTTTTCAATACATGTGCCATCTTTGATAACAAATGTAATATAACATTCTTTTATTTGTTGAAAGGATTTTGACACTTGTTTTTATTTATTTAATAATTTATTAAGTGGATCTGATTTTTAGATTGTGCTAATACAAATTTTATGTTTCGATTTATATTCATTGGACTCTAGATGTAAAAACAATATTAGACTTTTTCCTGCAAGTAAAATAAAGGAATTAAAAGTTATGTACTGATTTGAAGTATGACAGGCTGAGCTGGCCTTGTCGAGGATCTTTTAACAATTTCCTGTTTCATTACAACAAATTTTATTGGATGAATCTGTTATTTTTGTCATGACGTCTGTGGTATTGATTGAAATGTTTAAATATGTTTGATTGAGGAAAAAACCTTGGTAGATAAAACTTGAAATATATTTTTTTATGTTTCTATTTTTTATGTATATATTTATTATAGTATGTATTATATATCTAGCATGTATTATATTTCATCAAATTATATCAAGGGTATTAATTAAATGAGAAGAAAAAAGTGAACTGCATTTTGAATGTTAATATTTTTAAGGCATCAATTGCACAAAAGCAGGAAAAGTTTCAATAAAATAGCCGATGATAAAATGTGAAATAAAAAAATTATATAAGATAGTGGTTAATTTCATGGCGTGCCAGAAGAACAAAAGACATTTTATTCATTCTGGGACTGCGCTCTAGTTTGTGTGTCGCTGAACATACATAAGTTTGTTATTTACGCTAGTGAAAGTGAGCTGTCTAGTTTTTTGTCTATTACTAATATTTGTTTTATCTGCTTTTAGTTGGACTACAAAGCAGATCGGGCTAAAATAAAAGAAATATTTAAGATGGCTGGCAAAGTACGTAATATTGACTTGGCTGTTGACAAAGATGGCAATAGTCGAGGATTTGCAGTTATCGAGTATGACCATCCTGTTGAAGCTGTTCAGGTATTTATGTAATTTGTTATAATTGAGATCTAGTTATAGTAAATTTATTTTTGAATAAATAGGATATATTTAAGTTTAAATAAATAGATCTTTTACATTAAATAGGACCTTTACACAATTAAATGCAAATGTTTTTGAAATATCAATTCCAAAAGTGAATTATATTATTACTTATTTTATATTTTGTAAGTATTATCTTATAATTAATGTAATCTATGTTAGAGTCATTAGAATGAATTTTCTATTTAGTGTGTCCATTTTTTGAAATATTTTTGGCATCTGCTACAAATCGAAATTCAAATTTATTTTAAAGTAAAACATATGAGTTAGTGTTAAATCCAATATTTTAGTAAAGTGGTTAGTTACTGATCTTTAAATTATCTTTACAATTGCATGCAACAAAAACTTAATTTTTGAATAACAGTTCCTAGGTGTACAAATTGCTATAAAAGATTTAATGTTGCATTAATATACATTAAAATCACTTACTTTTATTTGTGTAACTGTATAGGTTTATCGCATAAACTGCATATTTCGTAAATGAGAAAATTTCCTTTAAAATTCCCTTTATTAAGAATATGTTACTACAGAAAATTTTATCATTTTCAACATTTAATGGAACTAGTTTTTAACTGATGTGAAGACAGGATAAAGTATAAAGAAATTGTAATCAAGATTTATTAATATAATTAAGATCTTAGCAATTATATAATACTTATATAACTTTATTTGCATTTCTAGTCAAATCATTGTCATCATAAATTATTGTCTTGTAAATTTTGTATCTACATATGTCTGACCCATAAGATGTAAAAAAATATTTCAATATTCATTGCAGGCTATCTCAATGTTTGACAAGCAGATGCTTTATGATAGAAGAATGACAGTGCGAATGGACAGGGGCATAACTGACAAACATGAAGTTAGGTTACCCGAGGGTCTAAAAAGTATAGGGTTGGGTCTTGGTCCGAATGGAGAACCTTTGCGGGATGTAGCACAAAATTTACCACAGACGCAAAGTGCAACTGGAAATCTAAGTCTTGCTAATACAGGATCCAGTTTGACTCCAGGCGTTTTGGGTGCAGTGCCTAGTGCAGGTGTAACACTGAATGGTCTTGGAGCAGCAGGGATAACAGCGAGTGCATTGAATACTAATACTGCTCTCGGAGGCGGACTTGGTTTACAGGTAATAATACAATTTATAAATAATAAAATATTTTATTTTATGGAAAAAATTTTGCTGCTAATTAGATGTACTTTTTCTACTTTTTGTCGATTAATTTTGGAAGGGTATCTTGGCGCTTTTAACTGTAAAATATTTGATTTTCCAAGTCTATTCAGATATTAGTTTCATAAATTTGTTTTTTTTATAGGCTTTGGGTCTAACTGGTTTGGGAGCACTGCAAAATCAACTACTTCAGCAGGGTTTCACTGCCAATGATTTGGCTACAGTTTTGTCTGCGCAAGCTAATGTAAATACTTCAAATCTTGGCATAGGAAATTCCGATCTGGGTAGTGGAGTGCTGGGTAACTCAAGTTTAAACAGCAGTGTTTTAGGTCCTGGCACTGGACTAAGCAGTGGATCCTTAACAGGTAATTTAAGCGAATTTAATGTTTTGGAAATTAGTGATAATGATTTATGAATGATTGATATGAGTACAATTTTAGTAGGTATAAATAAATTTTCACTAAAATTATTCTTCTGATTTTTTATACGAAATTTAAAGAATGTGCATTTATTCTTGTTTATATTTTTATCTTTGTCTATATCTTTATCTTTTTATCTTTGTTTCTATCTTTATTTTATTCAAGACCTTTTGAATATATTGAATATAGATATTGTTCTGTTTTAAGTTCATGAATAAGATAGCTTACTATTATTATTATTGTTATAATCTTTTTAATTATTAAAAATAATTGGGTTTTTGTTAATAAAAGTCATAATAAAATTGTCACTTTTAGGTACTAATCGTCCCATAAGCGGTGTTTCTTCAGGCAATTCTTTTGGTCGTGACACCAGCGTTACTGCCGGCAATCGTGATAAACATTCAGACATGGTTGTAATCACAAATGTAAGTGTTTATACAAGATAATGCAAGACTGGCACCTTTTAAATCTCAACTTGATTGTTTGAAATAATACTCAATAAAGTATTACCTTTGTACATGATTTATAGCCATCTGTAGAGCTTATTAAACTACAGTGTAAACTCTTTATAACGTTATCCTTTATAACGATAAACTCCCTATAACGTTGGAGTGAGCCCAAGTTGGTTGGTTTGCGTTAAAACTCACATATTGAAACACTCTTTATAGCGATACGCCATTCTCTATTATGAAGAATTACGAAGAAATGTGTTCATATTTTTAGACAGTAAATATTTATTATCGGTATTATTGTTTATGTTATGTTATCAGGTAACAAAAGACTTTGAAGCTCCGAAACATCGGTCGGTCTAGCTTTTGTTATCCTTAATTGCCTTGAACACATGCAGTATGACGCATTGTTTTCTCGGAAGTGATGGTCTTCTACCAAGCATACTGGGTACCTATCGTATTATCAGTTGTAATCCGTCATCAAATTACGTACAGTAAAATGAACGGTGAGGCGCGGGATGTCGATATGCAAATCAATAATAAACAATAATTTATATGTATAAGCATTTATTATCTAAGACATACATACATATTAAAAATTCTTGTTAATTTGGTTTTTTTTTGTTCACTCCATATAACGATAACTCTCTATAACGACAAAAAATGCTCAGTCCCTTGAGTTTCGCTATAAAGAGTTTACACTGTAGTTAAATTTTATATTATTAACTCATTTTGTCTATCATTAAATTTTAGATTAACTGTCTTGTCAAAAATACCTGCTTGTTTTTTATGATGTGTTTTAACATCAATTTGATCTTAAGTTAGATCTCTGTTATTAACAATTAATATTGATTAGTGTAGTAGTTTTGTCCCAATAATTTATTTCATAATTACTTCATGTATGTTTCATGTTATTGTTATAAATGTATGTTGAAAATATAATAATATTTCTTTAAAAAAATGTATAATGTTATAAACATGTAAAACATTTCTTATCAACAAGTTATATTGTAATTTCTAATATGGATAATAGCAGGTTGTAATATGATAATTTAATGAATGACATGTTTTTATATTCCGTGATTTAAGGAAATTATATTTTTGCCATTTTCAAATATATTTGCAATTTTTAATTCAAATTTTATTTTGGCAGCTTCCACCTACTGTGACTTGGCAACTCATCCGCGAGAAGTTCAGCGAGTGCGGTGATGTCAAGTTCGCTGAGATGACTGCACCTGATACTGCCATTGTACGCTTCCATAAAGAGTGGGATGCGGAACGCGCCATAAGTATCCTTTATACATGATGGAATTATATAGAATTTAATTAAAGTTCAGTGTTCAGGAGGTAAAATTTATATATTTCGTGAAAATATGATATTAAGTGGTTGAGTAAGAAAATTTGTAAAATATGAAAATTAAGATTATGATAGTGACCAAGATCAGTTTCTATTGCGATGCCAGTTCAGAATATTCATGTGGTGGACCTGTCTCAAGAGGTATATTTACTTTTGAGGTTTGTTTACTTTTCGAAGTTGCATCCTACTAACATCCCATTTATATTAATGCAAACAGAAGGTTCATGGTGGAGTGTTATCATGAAAAAAAAAACCATACTAACCGTAAATAAAAATATTAAATTTTAATATAAATGTAATTTTATTAATCAAAATTATTAAAGAAATCTTATTCTTGTGAATTTTAAGGTAGTAAATTAAAGAAAGATATACATACTTGAAAGTAAAGTTGTTGGCTTATATGGTCACATTAATATTTTAGTGTTGATTTAATGATAAATGTATTTGACATGTTATTAAGACTTATCAATGTTTCACACAGTGTATGCTTTATCTTGTTAAATGATCGCCAATGAGAGAAAATAATGATAATGAATAAGAGTTAGGTATTACTGCTTTTTTAATTGACAATCTTCTTTATATGACTTTATACTTGTGGGTTTTGCTAAAACTAAATCGATGCATTCAACTTTTTGTAATAATATATATAATGTTAACCTTTTGTTCATTAAACATCATTACTTGGGACAGAGGTGAGTTTATTAATCACATTTTCATTTTAAAGTTACGTATAACCTTTTTTTCACACTAATCTATATAAAAAATGTACTAAACGTAATTCAGTTACCTGATTTATTATGATTAACTTAAGCATCTCTGTTTCATAATCATATTTTTATCTCTTCTATTTCAATTAATTTATGAATCATTAACTATTATTAAATTCATAGTGTAAAATATGGATAATATAGTCAATAATTTTTATGTTACAATATATCAAGTTCCACCCAATGAAAATGTGATATAATCTAACAGTCGTAAAACTGGCAACTGTCTTGGCAACAGAAAAAATGTAGCTTCCATACATGTTTGCTTGCTATTGTGCATTATTAATTTTTAGTAAATCTTAATTTATATGGGGTATTTCACACATTTTCGATAATTGTACAATGAATGGCATTTTTGAAAGGTCTAAAATTGTTAATTGGAACCGTTATTTCAATGTTGTACATTTTTACTCAAACAGATTTATTTGCCTAGTTTTGGTTATAATACACACTTCTGTGGTTGTATATTATGTGAGAAAACCATTTTTGTCATATAAATGATTATTTTAGAGGCATTTTCCTTAAGCTGTATTACAGAAATGTTTGATAGAACCCGTATTGATGGGAGGACCATCGATGTTCGATTTTTTTAAGCACTTCCAAGAGAAAGGTAAGTGAAGAAATTTAACTTAGCAGTTAAGTTCTTAGGTTTTGAAAGTCTTTCAGTTGTTTGTGTACAACTACTACTGGAAAAGGAAGAATCTATTGGGGTTCAAAAATTAGATATTTTCAATTATAGGTTGTTATACTTTTGGTCTGAAAATCTATGGTGGTTGCTTTTGCCGTCCATACAATTATATTGGTGTCACCCTTAAACAATCTAGGTTGATATTTTTTACTAAAATCTTTTGCTAAACAAATGTCCCATCTTATGTTTGAATTTGGTACAAAATTTTAATTTCGGTACCATTGCATACATTTCTATATTTTTCAGGCAATTGTTTATATTGTGGAAATTGGTCATGGTTAATGGACAGACAGGCGAACTGTAATTATATTGTGTTGTCACTATTTTTATTTAAATATAGTAATTGGTAACGTTTTGAGTCAAGCCATGCTAATAAGTGTATTCCATGTCTGTTTAGCAATGCTATTCACATAATTAACTGAGGTCTTGCTTGTTCATTCAGAATGGGATTGCATAGAGACAGTGTTGGGACTAGTTGCATTAAATTGAGCTATTTAGGCAGATAAAATTTTGTAGGCGTGTAATACTTTCATCTGTATCTGTAGTTGTTTATGTGTTCCAACTTGAAATTTCTTATATCTATTTTGCAAAACGTTTGTCATTTAAAATATTGTTTTAATTTAATGTCAACAGCGTTTGCAATTATTTGTGTCAAAATGATTTCAAATACGGCGTCTGTGTGGGCGGCCCCCTTGTCCCACGTAGAAAATGTGTATTTTTTGTGTTTTACAGGATTAATGTGTCGAGGTCATTAGCATGTCGCGGGGTCAGCGTCAAGTAGCCGGCTGCCTGAGTTTTGGCGTCAGTCTTGTTTTCTGTTCTCGCTGTACGCTCGGCACAACGTCGGATTTCAACATGTTCCCTTGTTTGATGTCTTCTCTTTCTCTCTCTCGGTGGCATAAAATATACCTTAGGTTAATATATGTATAGTTAAATGTGTCGATGACTTTTTCGTCACAGTTCTTTGTACATCACAATTTTAAAGGTGATTTAATTTGTCGATAAGAGAATAAAACTCGGTAGGGGAAAAATCACCTCTAAAGGAAAGTTTTACTTTTGTGATTAATTTAACATAATAGACGATGGAATATTTTTTATCAATTTGATTAATATAATTATGGTTGGTTCTACAAGTTTGTGAATTTAAGACGTAATTATATTTTTATACCTTCAGTACAAAATTAAAAAAAATGCATTCTCAGTAAATTGTGAAAACAAATTGATTCTTAATATCTTTAGTAATCTCTTTATCCTAGAATTGAAACTCTAACATGTTCTTTGCATTGTTGTATTCAGTGTCAATATAATTTTAATTCTTTGCATGATTGCAAATGCATTGTAAAGTTTTTGGTACATTTAATTATACAACTGGCATAATGTAAGAATCCGTTATGTCTGATTGTCTCTTATTTGTAGTGGTTATTAAAAATAAAATTGATTATTCAGGTGAAAGTTATTGTCTTTTTTAAAAGAAGTATAAAGTTATAATTTCTGAACAAACATATATATATACACATATCTATATAAATGTGTACAAGTGAGTATCCTTCAATTTTTTATTATAATTTATGCAATAATTAGCACATAAAAAACTCATTTAAAAATCTAATGATTCTTATGGTTTTTGAAGTGTGGTATTTGTGTGGTCGATACAGTAGTTGGACTTTTAATATGAATACTTCATTTACATGGCATTACAACACTGATCGACGTCGACAACCAAGCCTGACTACGACGTAAGATCTGTACGAAATTCTAAAATTTCAATGCACTATGTCTTTGTAAATATGCACCATAGTCTGGTTATGTTAGCTCAAAGAATAGGTGTAAGGTTACAATAATTCGCATAGAGCTGAAAATTGGTATAAATGTTGAGAACTCCATTATAAATTAAATGTGAAGAGTCCTCATAGATCTCACATCTGCAAAAAAATTAAAGGCTAAAGTTCATAAGCATGGTTTTTTTTTTAATTTTCAGTCAAACGATGAATTTTATCATAAAAATAAGCTTAACAAAAATTGTACAGAATGCAATTATCTATGAAAATTGTTCTTACCTTTTTTTTCTAAGAATCGTCATGTCTGAGATGTAGCAATTCGTAAAATTGAAAAAGTTGGGTTTGTCATAACATGCACACATTTCCACGTCACTTGTGAGGTTCGCATACTTATGTGTGTATGTGTGTGTGTTTTTTTAACATTGTTTCCCAGTAGACCAATATATTTATTTGTGTTATGACTCTAGTGATGTGTATAATGACCATTGACAGCCTTAATGTGTACTCGTGCATATTCATACTCTGATAGCCATCCATAGTCATAATCTGATGTCGTGTGGCATCGGGGAAACGCCGCGGATATTCATAGAATTTTCGTGCTGCAGAAGCGGGCCGTTCGCGCAATTTACAAGTTCGGACCTCGTGCATCTCCTAGAAATAAGTTTAAGGAAATTGGAATCTTAACCCTGGGAGCTCGATTCATTTATGAAAATTTATTATATGTAACAATAAAATTGGAAACGTTTAAAAGAAATAGTAATCGACATAATCTCAATACCAGAAATAAAAATAAACTGATTTTACATGTTAGTTGACTAAGTGTAAAGTCACAAATTCATTTGGAGGGCTCTGTGTGCGCATATTCAATAAGGTTCCTATTGATATACAAGATTTACTCCTACATAAATTTAAGAGTGTTATTCACTCAGAGTTTTAACCATTCAGTAAAAAAGCGTATTATACAACTTCTGAATATTTAGAAGACAAATATCAATGGGCATAAGCGGCTCGACTTCTTACTGGGTTGTTTAGTTCTTAATGGTTTTGTATTTGTTTTGGCTATGTATTTGCAAATTAGAAAAAAGCTACACTTAAGTTTCTTGCTCCAAGTATATTCTTGAGGGAAAACTGCTTTCCGAACAAGCGGTAAAGTGTAAATTCGCAAAAAATTATGACGTATTTCACGTGTTATTTTGTAACCTATGAAATAAAGATATTTTCAAATTGAAAAAAAAAATTGAATTTTTTAAGAATGAACAACTTTTTTAACTTTTTAAATGGCTATATTTCAGATTTGGTTATTCTTAGGAAAAAAATATATAAACAATTTTTATAAATAATTGCATCGTCTACAATTTTTATCTGGTCTATTTTTATGAGAAAATTTACTGTTTAGCTGAAATATACAAAAAAATCAGTATTTGCAGACTGAATGATTTTTTGCAGATATGGGATCTATGGGGAATTTTCGCATTTTATTTATATTGTCGTATTTAAGATTCGTGCCAATTTTGGGTTCTATGAGAATGATTGTATTACCTTGAATGTCATTTTCAACCAGATCACCATCTCTTCTTTTTACTGGTCATAATTAAATAGAATTATTATTATAGTCGAGCAAAAAATTAGATGATTCCATGATATTGGCAGATTTGCAATCCTTCTCATGTAATTAGATTTATTGAGCAAACTTCGTTGACAAACGTTCATGACTAATGCATATCACAAATATTCATAGACCTAATCACTTACATTACCGTTAATTACAAGTAGATGGTGTTTGTGATTCATTTATTAAATAGTTTATGATTTTTGTGTGTCTTCCATTTATCGAATAAGATTTCACCAAAAAAGGGAACCCTCCCCATTCATCCACTTAATTTTACGAATGGAATTCAAGTCTGTTTCGTTTTGCGTTTACCATTATCAATATTTATTAAGCATTTGCTGTAAAAATCGCATGTTAGTTGTATCGAGGGTATCGGAATTGTTCACTAATTATCCTAATAAGTATACAGTGAACACTTATATTTAAAATAGTATAGATGAATGACATTAATCCTTCTTTCAATAGCATTAATATCAAATCTGAGCCAATATTATTATTAAAACAGCTGTTGCGTAATAGCATAGACATTTAAAACTACCAACATTTCTATTGTAAAAAAAAAAGCGCAACAGGCCATAAATGAATTGTTGTTATTAACACAATTCACTGTGCATATGTATTGGAAATAACTTATTATAGTCTCTACTGTGAGAAGCTGAGATCAAACAACATCCAGAGTAGTAACATGCCTGTAAAGTTGCTTATTATTTCATTCTTTAGATAAAGTGAGGAAAAAAATTTTGTCTTTTAAAACACTTATTTCATGCTCAAGATCATCCTAAAAATGAATACAGCTCTGTGGAAGCGAAACTTTAATAATAAAACGCTTGTATAAATACTACCTTTTAATATTTATTATATCTATCGGTGACGAGTAGAATGTGTTTTAGTTAATTGTCTGTTGATTGTCATATATAGTGTAACGAAAATAAGTATGTAGTTAAATACTTATTTAATTCCGTTATTCAGTCGACCATCATTCAATTATACTATTTTTCCTATGGATGAATTAGTAGAAGGATTACATGGCAGTCGACGATCAGTAGGGGTGTGCAAAGTCATTTCTAAGAATATCTTGCTAATATAATATTATGCTTCTCAGAGATTAGGTTCAATGACTGAAGTATCTTTGGCTAAATTGCGCTATGATGTAAAAATTCATTTAGTTTTATCAATTCGTAGTAGATATATATATACTTATAGAATGAAAATTAATACATTTAGTAAGGCAACTAAGAATACTTTTGAATGTCTACATGATTTATTTGTGAAGTGTATTTGAAATACTTTATTTAAAAATTATCTAAATAGTTCTGCTATTTTAAAACTTTTAGAAAAAAAGGTTTCATATAATTAACCCGTGTAACTTGTCTATCCTCTTGTTTTTACAGTCAATATAAGTCTGCTAATTTTGAGAAATCGAAACTGCAGTATAATCACCACACTGATCTTGTCCTTTGATTCCACTGGTCAGTAAATAGCACCTAAATTTTGTATTCATTCATAAGATTATGGAAATCCATGAATCCGATGCAATATACACTGCTAATGGCAGATGCCTGAACCCTTTTATAAAATTGCAAAATATGTCATAAAATAAAAATAACAAGCAAAAACTAAACCCAACTATAGAAAAAAATACTAAAATGTATTAAAGAAACTAGGTGTTTCATTGAGTACCAGTTAATAGCGTAAGCGATATTTGTTTGCGAGGCGTTAGACTAACATTTAGGTATTTTTTTATTAAGTTTTAAAAGTAAACATTTATGAGTCTTCAAATTTTTATTTAGGTATTCTTCACTAATTTATATTGCAAAGTTGAAATTTGTGAGGGGTCATTTAGGTTTTTATTAAGTTCCACAAATGGCGAGCTGTTTGACTTTTGTCTAGGTACCAGCTTTTACTCATGACTCAGTCCGCATGGACATAAAATGAATTCCTTCGTCTTCTATTCTACAAAAGCTTATGGCAAATCAAATGATTTATTATTCTAAATAAATCATTTGATTTGCCTGGGGTGACTTATCATGGTTCACTTTTATATTACATAAGTGATGTCGTAAAAGTGATAATTATCATTTTGTAATCACTTCTTTATAAGTAATTCATAAGTATAATAATTAAAATAAAGTCAAATATTATGGGTGCCTAAGAGACTACAATTTATAAATGAACATTGACAAAAGTATTTCCAAATATTTTTAAGAGTAAAACATAGCAAAAGATTTTAAGTCTTTGTCTTGAACTCGGGCATTAGCAAATTTTGTATTGATTTCCCTTAGGTTTGTTTTTGGTTGTTCTGAAGAAACTCAATGACTATATGATATGGCAGCCAATCTTATGACAAAGCTGGGAATTTTAAATCAGGATTCATTCCGTAATTTGTCAATTGCAAATCGACAATTCAGGGTTGATTGGAGTTCCTTCGGAGAATACAAAGTGGATATATGAAGGAGCACATGAAAGGGCAGTTGCATCATCGGTCTAATATATATCTACAAGTATGAAATTTGCTCTTGAAGGACATTTTCTTGCCATATTGTCCGTCTTCCGTGTCAAGAGTTGGGTTTATGAAGAGTGTGAAGTATTCCTTCCTAAAAATTTTTTCTCTTCGAAATCTGAATGAAAAATTATGAGTCGAATCGATATTCTACCATTGGCAATAGCAATGGTAGTGCTAACAAGAAGCATTATTAATAAATGCAATATAGGTTACTTGTTGCGGTGTTCGACGTAAAGTTTGCATTCATCGGGAGGCGGAATCGAAGTTGGGTCCTCAAGACATTGCATTCGGTTGGGTCCTCAAGACATTGCAGTCGGCGTAGTATCGCTGAGCTGAAAGAAATCGCAAGCGGTCCTCTTTTGCGCCTTCTAAATGTCCGGTTACCACATAGGTAATCGAATCTTCTGGTAAGTCTCTTACATCGTTTTATTTTCTTTGTCTTTCTGTAATTAGGATCATTATGTCGATAATGTTGTACACGTTCTCTTTGCCTGTAAAACCTATCATTGTTGCCTTAATTTTGCGTATAATACAAGCGGGGGGTGGGAATGCGAGCGACTCGCCGTCGATTAAAGGTCGCCTCTCACGAGCACTCGATTGGAAATTGACTGCGTGGAGTTGTCAGCTTGCTATACATCAAACACGAACACTCAACTCGTGCCATCATCTCTGTTTTTTTTCTTCGTTTTTTGTTAATACACAAGTTAATGATATCTTCTGACTGGTGCGCGCGCTGTCATAGCTCGACTAGGTATAGCGGCACACTGAGCGCGCAATGGATTCCGTTTCGGACACAACGACCGCGCCGTACACTGAATGCTCTGCCTTTCCATCGTCCATTACCGCATACATGGCGAGTTTAAATGCCGTTCCTGTCATTGGAGTGTTCGGATGCTGGAGTCAATCATGATGGGTATTTCGAAGTTTTGTCGCACTCCATTCTTTCGACTCATCATCTCGACTACATACTGTACGTTTTTGATTGATATTGGAGTTTTGGCGTGGAGTGCGGTGGAATGGAGCGCTCGTGAGTGGCGGCCTTAAAGTTAAACAACGCCGGGATCGCCATTCGACGCAGTTCGTTCGTTTCGGGGCGGGCGCCGCCGAGTCGGTTCTGCACATCTTTCCTGCTAGTTAGTTACCTATAAATATATCCCTCGTGATTGCCAGAAGCGAAAAATGTGAATTGCGGGCTACGTCGTAACTTTGTAGGTGTCAAGCTGGTAAACGCGGTCTTTAAAAATATCATTTAATTCATCACGATATCTAACGCGTTATGTAGGAATTTCTCGCTACGCAGCATCTATCTGGGCCAAAACATCTAGAACGTGCTGTGAAATTAGACCAATAGCTGGTCATTTCATTCAAGATTTGCTTATATAGTTATTCTTAGTAAATATTTCGTATGTAGATTTTTGTGCACTATCTCGAACGAACTACGTCGACAATTTTGCGGCTTTCGCGGATTATTGTACGCTGTCATAGGTATATTGAAAATTGTTAGAATATTCAGCATTAATATATCGTTCTAAATCCATCCCGTAAAGATCACTGAAGTAGGTGCCCTGCTCCTCATGAAATGGTAGATTTTTCGCAGGCAATGTTAGACGAAGGTTTTGTTTCGTTGTTCGATATAAGGGTGACTTTCCACGGTGCATGTATTGTTGATCTCATGTATGAGTTCGCACTGTCACGACACCAGAAAAGGAAGTGTCTGTGGTGACACACGAGAATATAGTTAACATCAATGGTCTTGGCCCGTGAAAGCGCAGTCGAGCTATACCGAGATCATGTTATTGTGGTGAGATTATACAGAATGGATGTTCCGTTATAATTGAAAAGCTTTATACAGTATGTAAACACCGTGACACTTGTCTCCGTAATAAAATATTCCTATTTAATCTCTAATATTACTTTTCTAAAAAGTAATTTGGTTCATAAAATAAAACAATTAATGTAGTATGAAAGATAAATCAAGCATCCTATTTCATCAATGGCAGTTTATTGCGTACACGCTTTAGCCACAATATGTAACGTAAGCCTTATCCTTGTCAATTGATTTTTGACGTCAAAGCACAACAAAAATGCAACTTTTGCCGTAACCATAATATTCAACAAAAGAATATAACTGATTTATTTTTTTCGTCATGTTTACCGTTACTTTTATTATGCTTATTGTATTAGAATATGATACATTATAACGGGAAAAAGTTGTGTGATGCTACTATATGTATATATAAAGTAACGTCTGATACAAGTCAATAACTAAATACGTCGCACCGTGTTCTTTTCGATCCTTGTTAGTTAATTTAAAAAGTTGACAACATCGCACTACAGCATCAGCAGTGATACATTCCCTTTATCTGGATATTTTGGAACGGCAATCTCATTTCCTGTTACAAGTCTTGCATGGCGACGGGGCGGTGATTTGGCGACTTTGGCGTCCGTGAGACGGTTGGCATTTCACAAACTTTAGAAAATCACTATCTATGCGCATATATGGGTATCTCCATGCACTTTTATTTGGGATTGTCGGATTCGATCCCGAACATAAACAATTTTTAGTGGTTTTGGAGGACTATCTTTTGGTATTTTATACCGTCAAGATGTACTTTCATTCAATCTTTTTCTAATACATCATTCGCCGACGTCAAACTGTTGATTTTTTCACAATGTATGTTAATATTAATCCTTTTTTTTTCCACTAATATCTTACAAGGGTGCGTGTACCACTAAGGTATTGTCGCGAACTCGCCGAGATCTCATTGGTTGAAGAGGTTTCAATCGGCTATAAAATTTCGCTTTGATAGCGCACCGAGGTGTCCCGAGGGAGGGTTCCTCGGGGACTTTAAATTTCATCGTAGAACTTACGAGCTAGGACCGCGATTGCTTGTCGAGTTCCAATAACTTTGAATAACACAATGGCCTATTGTGATTATTCATGAAGTAACGGGTTGTTAATCTGATTCTTTTATTTCAGATCAAAGGAACTTGAACGAATTCAATGTAAGCTCATGAATGAAATGGAAATTTCGCTTTTGAGCAATTACGAAACGTCGCAGAATTGTTTTGTAAGGTATTGTTCTCTTTTCAGTTAACGTTTTATTTAATATTGTTAGCGAGCTATTTGAAATATTGTATTGTATTAAGTAATGCCCTTGTGTTCCTCTAAAACTTGTTTATACAGAAGCTTATTGTACAGTCATGATTGTAAGAAATGTACCAAAAGCTCATAGCCTCTTTTATAACCATTTATTTGTACTCTTCATTACAAAGCTTGTATTTAATCAGGTGCGTTCTTCAAACTAATAATGTAAATGTTGTTGTTTTAATTTAACGTCATTTTAATTTAACATATTAGGTCGGGGAAAAAGTTCTTTAGTATTCCATAACTAAAAAGTTGCAGTAAAATTTCTTTGATTGTGCTGTTTGTATCAGGCTAGTTTTAATACCATTAAATAAATGATATTAAAAAAAAAAAGTAAAAACAAGTCTAGCTATTTTTTTATAGTTTTTTGTCCACCAAAATGAGTGAATCTAACGATAACATTCTATATATTTTGAAGTTTTATTACAAAAGGGGAAAAATGCGACATAGATACGAAAAAAATTTGTTACTTTGTGGACCTAATGCACTGTCGGTAAGAGTAGCACAAAATTCGTTCAAGCGTTTTCAGTTCGATAATTTTGATGTCGAAGATGAACCTCGCTCTGGTCGACCTGTTACGGATAAATTCAATGCCATTTTGGAAAAAGTAGAGCAAGATTGCCATATTAGTTCTTACGACATAGCTGAAGTGCTGGGAGCTAACCCCAAAACAGTTTTCATCCATTTGAAAAAGCTGGATGTACAAAAAAGCGTGATACTTAGGTTTCACACGAGCTCACTGAAAGAAATCTGATGAATCGTGTATTCATTTGCGACTCTCTGTTGAAAGGTAGTGAAAGCAAACTGTTTTTGAAAAGATTGATCACTGTTGAAAAATGCATCACCTACGACAAGAATGTGCGATCATGGTCAAAAGGCAAGCAAGCTCCATAGATTATAGCGAAACCCTGATTGCTTTGCAATAAGTTGATGTTATGAGTATGTTGGGATTGGAAGGGCATTATTCACTATGAGCTTTTACCGCCGGACAAAACCATCGATTCCAATTTCCTCTAACAGCTGATGAATTAAAGCAAGAAGTACAGAAAAAAACTGCTGAAATTGATCAACAGAAAGGGTGTGGTCTTTCACACCCTTTCTGTTGATCATGATAACGCCAAATCACACACATTTTTAGTTATCCAGCAAAGAGAATTTGGTTGAGAAGTGTTATTGCATCCACTACCCACCATCCACCATGACGTTGCACCTTCATATTTTCACCTGTTTCGGTCTCTTTAGAATTATTTATATAGTGTTAGGTTAACATCAAGAGAGGACTATTAAAACTACTTGTTGTAGTTTTTGGATCAAAAATCCCAAAATTTCTTCAGCAATGGGATTAACAGCACTATCTACAAAATGACAAGTTGTTGAATAAAAATTTGTATCTAGATTCTTTGAATAGCAATGGGCTTTAACTTCAATGTGGTTAATATTCAATTTTCATAACTAGCTCGGCCTAACTTGAATTTAGGTTTTTATACCCTGTATTTTTATTTGTGTAATACTAAATAAATTATTGATTTTGACTTTTGAGAAAAAAGAATTTGATGAAAGCTGTCGTATCTTTCACTGACTCTACGCAACTGAAAACTATTTAAATGTCAATAGTTGAATTTTGTGGTAATAGACAGACACTGATCGCAGTCTTTGCGTCTGGAGTGTATGTCTACAGATTCATATTTGAAAATATTTTTTGTTGTTATAGGTACTTTGAAGAAGGCAAAGCCAAAAATGCTTTTTTTAGCAAATTGTCGTTCTCGGCAAGCTATGGTGACGATAAGGCAACCATAGGAATTTATCAAAGACATTTATCCAATGGTTGATGTGCAAGCAAAAGAGAGATTGATTACAAAAGAAGGTATTTTTTTTACAGCTTATACAGCAGTATGGACTTAATCATGCATCTTTTCGCAAATATTCATAATCTCCTTATTTTTTAGAACAAATTTGCTAAAAAAAACCATAGTCATTGTAATAGCTGGTTCTGAGAAAAATAAATTGAAAGTGAACTTGTAAATTCATTCTTAGTAGTAGACGAGTCCCGTCATTTAATAGCCACACGCGGCTGTGTGGCGCGGCCCAGTGAGTTGTGTTACACAGCGCGTGCGGTCGTTGAACTTGCATGGAAGTGAGGTATTTTGTTTATTCTATTTTTTAATTTTTTACGACTTTTTTGTGATTAAAGCATAGTATTAAATTACAGTTACAATATAAGTGTTACGATTACGATATTGACTTTTTGAAACTATAGATTGTGTGTGATTAATATTGAAGCGTTTAATAATAATGCCTTTTACTGCCATTGAATATACAAATAAGATTTATAGTTAGAGAGTTTGCAGAGGTGACATTGCTGCGGCTTTAAGACTTTATAGTGAAACTTACCTTGACAATCAACAACCTGCTAGTTTACACGTAATATTGCGTGCTGTGTATCGTTTACGCGATAGTTTGTCTTCGTTTGCCTTGTTTGTTTAGACGTGAAAGGAACACATGTGAAAAATCAGAGATTAATTTAATAATACTATAGACGACCTATACATCACTGACATCACTGTCGTTTGTAGGTAAGTGACTAGATGAATTCTATAAAAATAATACATCGCAGATACCGAGCGCCCCGCAAAATTCGAGTTTGTCACGTGGCGCCCTGCCTCGACGACTGCGCTCGCGGTTGTAGTCTGACCGAGCATTTAATAGGGTTGTGTTTAAAATTTTAAGTGTTTTTCAGTAACATGTTTTATTACAATTACTTTGAGAAAGTTGTTCTAAAAAGAAGGAAATTATGAATATTTGCGAAAAGATACATGATCGATTCGGCCTTGTATATTTACTAGCCTACAAATACAGTGAAAATTCACACGTAATTATGTCAAGAGTGCAGAGATAAAATGACTTTGTTTACTTTATACTTATGGATAACTTCAAGTTATTTGAGGTTTTTCTATACACTTATTATAAATGTAAAATAACTCATGGCGCTTTATTGATAAAATTTTTTTTTTTTTCAGTTCTGAAGAAATATACTAAACTGATGATTTAATTACGTTTCCAAATAGGCCGGTCAGGACAAAATTGAATCAGGAGAAAATTGAATATTTTTTCAAGGCTTCGATTTGTTTTAAAATTATCAGTTTCATTAAAATACATGTATCTAGATATTGAAGTTTTGGGGAAAATAAAGACTAGTCATCAATTTCTTCGTTTTATTTTATTTATTCTATTTGCTTCGTACAATTGCTAAATAAATTGTTTTCGTTATTAAAATGATTATTTCAGCTAGGGAAATAACAGAACATCCAATACACAAATTCAGCACACCCCCGCATCTCACTGAAATGAACATAGAATGAATTACATTTCATTTTTTGAAGTGAACTTTCATAATGCCAGTTCGAGGGCCACGGGAAAAATAGCTGTAGGCTATTGGGCGTCAAGCGATCACGTCAGACGGGCGCGTCATGCTACTGATGATAATGCGCCGTTACGTCGTTTGCATTTCATTATAGAGTACGCCCAAATAGTTATATAAGTCGTCTGTTTGTACAAAAAAATATTTCCTCGCACACATATTAAATTTAATCGTCATTTATAAGTAAATAATCAATAGTAATAAATTTATTAGTGGGTAAAAGCTTAGCTTCCATAAAGTTCAATTGGAAATTATACAGAGAGAACACGAATCGCCTAGGAAGCCATGGGTCGAGTGACATCGTCAAACTTCTGCATCAAAAAAAAAATAGTTAAGAATGGTTTTTAATGTTTGAAAATCATCACTAGGTTAGATTAGGTTGTTAGGACCGAAACCTAAATGAAGACGAATTGGAATTAGCATCTAGATCGGGATCAAATCGGGAGCTGGAGCTTGATATTTTCGACTTCCATCTATGTATATATAATAGTATAATATAAAGGTAATTAATAAGTAGTAATTAATAAAAATTAACGTTTCTAATTTATTCTAGGTCCTAAATATAATTTATACGAAGACAAACTACATTTTAATAAGCAACACAGTTGTATCGAAATAATGTTTTAATTCGTGGTCTGTATATATTAAATTGGTTTGATTTATATATATTATATATAAATATTAAATAATAAAATAGTAATAAAATAGTAATAAAATATACAATTAAAAAGGTTGGCAGATGTTGCCGTAGAAAATCTTTGTCGACCAAATTGATGGCATATTAAAAAAAAAAGGGCCAAATATTTTGGCACCAGAAACCGACGAGCTTTCATGAAAAGATTGATAGATGTCAGCAAAGCAAAAGAGCTACGCAAAGGTATGGGCCTATTCTGAGAAAAAAATGGCGTTACTTTATAATAATGAAAAAACACCGTAACACGTTAGAATTTTTTATATCCCTTTTTCATTGAATTTGTATACTGATAATTGACAAATATATATTCTCGCATATGTTCGGAATAAAAAAAAATGTTTTTTTTTTGTTGTGTGGAACGCAGTTTATCATAATTATCGGTTATTAGATGGATAATGAATAGGCGTGTGAGTCTTTAAACGATTAAATGCGTATGTTTGCGAGCGTGAATTGCTATTTAATTTTCATGTGAAAATAAAAATAAGTATAGTTATAACTTCCGTATATTGTACAATGTACAGTATATACGTATTTATACTTACAAAGTACATCATAAAAACCGAAAATAATTTCTTTCGTGACTCTGACTTTAGGGAATGCAGATATTCCGATTCGCAGTCGAGTGACCAGAGATTCGGTGGTCAAGGTTTCGTGATCCTTTCTATATTTTATTACTTCACATAAATTCAGACAAGCGCAGTCCTTGTACGAGCGTGGGAGGCCCTTCAGCGACGGACGCTTCGCCAGAGTCTGCTTCGATACGGAAAGGGATGCTATTTCTTTTCTGTGCTTGGCGACACAAGACAGATTCTTAATCGGACAGATTCTCTCGTGGCCTGTAAATATATAATTGGTTTGGCAATAGGCTGATTTGTATCGTGTAAAATCAAAGTAATTAAGGTTTGTCAAAAGATTAAGCCATTTGTAAAAACGTACTGAGAGGTTTGTAAAAGTGAGGCACACATCCGCATAATTGTAGTATCATATTGATTCTGCATTCCATGAGGCAGGAATTGTAAGAGTACACCGGATATCGCTCGCTGATAGGCTCGTTGAGAAGTCTGAAAAGTAATGAAAGAGAACATGTTAATTTATATAATCAAGGTAAACTCTGGTTGCAATGCATGCAAAATATAGAATATTGACTTGGAAGCGAAGCTATATCTAAACTAATTTTAAGCATCCGAAATCAACTAGCTTGCATGAAAAGATTGGTGAATGTAGGTGAAGCAAGAGAGATGCAAAGATTGTACCATTTGGAAATCTATAATCTCTGCCCACCCTTGTGCGAAGTAGGCGTGAATTTGTATTATTATTGTAATTTGGACGGGAAGCGGAGGAAGGAAGAGCCACGAAGATAAATCGGCCAAAACATGATGGGTATCGGGGAGCGAGACATGGTCACCAAAGTAACCATATTGTGACCTGCAAATATCTGGGCGTAGCTACTACGTAGGAGCAAACGAGCACACGAGTCGAGAGGGTAAATGATCAGCGCCGCCCATAGAAACTTGCAACCCTAAAGTTGTCACCAGTGTCAGCTTTTTGTGAAAGAATATAGGATATTTGATGGAGGAGAAAATCGGGTGACCAAAAGTAGAGTGGTCCGCCTGAACTTTCGTTCGCTAGACGAAATGAAACAGTGGAAGCTGTTACTTCACGTCTGTATTCTATGAGAGTTGTTATATATCATCGAATAAGCCGGCCTATTTTCAATACATTTTAGAGTATCCCAATAAGCTTTATTTTCGGAACAGACTGAATAATGTATTTGATCACACCAAAAAGGCGTTTTCAGTCGGTGGCCTTAAGATTTCAGCCTGAAATAAACGAATGAATCCATTATTTCCGGTATCGATTGTAGATGGCTTTAAGCTAAGTATTTATTTTTCCAATTCTGTACACTTTTCACGATTTTTGAAATAAAAACTTCTTTATCATCGTTGTGATCTGAAACTAGACTAAACGAAAAAGCGATACTAAAATTAGACAAACATATAAGGTCTATAGGACTGAGTCTCCGAGATAACGAAGTAAAATGTGAGATGAGATAGAATGCGAAAGAGATATGTATGGCTGCGTACTGTCATTTAATTTTGTAGAAATTCGAAAACATTGAGTCTGAATAATAAAATGTAAAATGATTTTTACACATGTTATCAATATTATAATAAATAAGCCTTATAATTATTCTACTTTTGAGACTGTATTTGCCTCATTCTTTCGCAGTTTAGTTTTCTGGAGGTTTCACTTCTACCACGTGAATTACACACATTTTAATTTTTTTCCTTTAATAATACGTAAGGCTAAGCTAAGCGAACGTGTGACCGTTAGTTTGGTATAAAGCTAAATTAAAATTACTCTGTACGCACAGCAGTTTTCAAAATTTAAGTATTTTTTATGGGATTCTACGTTAAATTACCGCACAAAATTTTTATTAGCTACGTTTTATTAGATTTAAAAAATAATTAATTATTCCTAAGGATAATAGCTAAATACAAGTTGATCTAAATCAGTTTAAGTATAAAATTGTGTACCTGCATCTACGTATCGATCTAGGAAAGCTACGCAGTTCGTCCGAGACGCGGGTGCTCCAAGTTGTGACCTCGAGGCTCAACAGCGTGAACCTATTGTGCGTGACCGACGCTGTCGTACTCTGTATCATCTCGTCGGGACTATGTATGTATATCTATTGATGAAGGGTAAAACTATAGTCAGGTATTTTACTGAAAGGTATCATCTGATCACAAGGTATCAGGTTCATTTCTGACTACGGACGAATTAACCGACCATGCGAGGGCATTTCGGAGGAATTTTTGTATTTTTAAAATTGCATTTTTAAGTAGATAATTAAAAAAAATCCTTTTGTTATATACTGTTGTTTTTTTTTCAGTTTTCGAAAAAAAAATATAATGATCGTCTATATTTGTTTATATCAAATTGTCAACTTAATAAACAATTAAATTATTCATAAAAATTTTTTTTTTGGTTACTTTCCTGAGAAATGACAATTATCATTTTTAAAGAAAAAACCTTTTCTTAACTAATTATTTATACAATAAAATATTAGAAAAACGGTCTTAACAATAAAAAAAATTTTTGAAGAATTTTTTTTAATAATTTTTCCATGACAACAAAATAAAGTAATTCTTTTTTCACAATATTAAACTAATCCATTTGTTTATAAACATTTATTAATAAATGTAATTTTTTTTTAATTTAGGATTTTCATTTTCTATTAACTTAAAAAAATTATAATAAACAAAATACACAAATTTAAGATACTTTTATAACGTAATCTTGTATAAGTATATATACAAGAAGAGTTCCAAGAAGCCAAAAATTTATAGGCCAATTATTTAAACTCTTATACCGTCTTTTGTAAAAATAAAAGTCCACGATAAATAACAATTGTACATATAACTTTTTGGAAAATCAACAAATAAAACTCCAACGGCACTTTGTTTTTTGAAGTGTTCTATGGCATCATAATTTCTTTAAATTTTAATATTAATATTTAATACTATAAAAAAAATATTTTATATGATAGACTGTTGAGCGGTAGCGCGGCCATGCCGTATCGGCCGCGCGTGGCCCTATTTTCAGCCCTAAATTAAAATGATAAATAATGGAGGTAGAGTTCCGGGAGCAGTGACTTTTTATTAGGAAATTTTCTCCTCGTTATGAATCATTTTTTTTAATTTCCTAAATGTTAATAGTTGTTGAATAATTTCCAAAAAACAAGTTATTTTTTTCCATCCTAATTTGTTAATAACATTTGCAATTTTTATCGCGTAGTTAAAATCTTTGGAATACATTTTTCTAGACGTCATTCCGAATTCAATGAGTTATCGCACATGTTTTTAGGATCTCTATCAAGAATTAACACGATTTTGAACTTATCGACTAGACTATAAGTTGTTTTAATACAGTTAACCTTACATACATATCTAAGGCAAAATCGTATATGTAATGTCACTCACGAACTTCTCACATAAACAAAAACATTTTTTTGCAGAAATATTTTGCTATAATTTTCTTTTTGAGGGCATATTGTGCTATAATAAAGTGTGCCAACGAGACGACGAGAAACGTTGAAAAAATAAAAGTATGCTATATTTTGAAACAATTCACTTGCCTTGTATAGGTTGGCGTACCGCACGATGTGGGTGTAGAAGTCGCTGTCGTACACACCCAGCTCTATGTTGGTCTTGTTGTATACCGGATTGTTATGGTTCCAAGTTCTGTAATTGATGATAATGCTGATGCTTTGTAATAATGAGACAAGTTTCTAAGATGGTAAAAATATTTTGTGACATTGTTACCGTTACCATTTATATAAAGAGGCCTTCAAATTACGTGATCAAAAATGTATAAAACAAGGTTTGCGGTTGGTAATATTAAGTACATTAAATTTTTAGTTGTTATTTTTATAGCTATTAAATTGACGAAATTTTAAAAAAGAAAAATAAGTTGAAATGCGGTCCCGCCATTTTCTTTGGTATTCTGTCAATCAAAACCAGTGAATCTAAATTAGAAAGTCGCTACATTTTGATGTTTTATTACAAAAAAAGGGAAAAATGCGACACAAGCTACGAAATATGTGACGTTTATGGACCTAATGCAGTGCCGATAATAAGTAGCACAAAACTTGTTTAGGCGTTTTCAGTCTGGTAATTTTGATGTCAAAGATGAACCTCTCTCTGGTCGACTTGTTACGGATAAAGTCGATGCCATTTTGGAAAAAGTAGAGCAAGATCGGCATAATTAGCTGAAAAGTTAGGGATTGACCACAAAACAGTTTTGACCCAATTGAAAAAAGCTGGATATACAAAAAAGCTCTATATTTGGGTCTAACACGAGCTCACTGAATGAAATCTAATGAATCGTGTACAGATTTGCGATTCTCTATTGAAACGTAATGAAATTAAACTGTTTATGAAAAGACTGATCACTGTTGAAAAATGGATTACCTATGATAAGAATGTGCGAAAGAGATCACGGTCAAAAGGCAAGGAAGCTCCACAGACTAGAGAAACCCGGATTAATTCTAAACGAGTTTAGGCTATATGTACAGTGGAATTGTAAGGGAATTATGATCATTATCATTATGAGCTTTTCTGCCCGGCAAAACCATCAATTCGGATTTCTACTGCCAACAACAGATTAGACTCAAGCAAGAAGTATAGAGAAAAACGACTAGAATCGATAATCAGAAAGGGTATAGTTTTTCAACTTTATAACGCCATATCACACACATTTTTAGTCCCTCAGCAAATATCAAGAGAGTTTGGTTGATAAATGTTCATGCATCCATTATATAGCCCTGACTTTGCACCCTTAGATTTTCACCTGTTTCGGTGTCTTCAGATTTTTTTAGGTAGTGTAAGGTTAATATCAAGAAAGGACTGTCAAAACTACTTGTCGCAGTTTTTTGATCAGATGTCCCAAAATTTCTACAGCAATGTGATTATGTCACCGCCTATAAATCGGCAACGAGTTGTTGAACAAAAAGGCGTATATAAAGCTGACCCGGAAGACGTTGTTCTGCACTTTCTCGCGGGCGACTTGCCCGTGTAGTAGTAGTTAATGCCCGCAGCTGCATCAGCATGGACGTAGATTATTTTCCTTCTATTGTATCGGCAGATGTCGATTTCAATTCCGGTATCATTTTCGATTCCAATCCCAGCCACTTTTGATCCCGTACTCCTTTTAGATCTTAGTCCCGTTCTTAATTTCGTCCCGGTTTCGCTTTCGATTCTGTCCCTGGCCCCGTCCTCGATTCTGTTCTCCATCCCACTTTCGATTCCGATTCCTCTGGTGATTGCGTTGCATGTTTTCTTTTTTTTTGGTGTGTTCGTAATTATTAGAAGGTTTGTATGAAAGAAAATAATCCATTTATTTTTTTTGTCTGTCTGCCTATTTGTCCGGTGTATCTTCGGAGCGCCTGAACCACTTACGCTGCGCGACTTCAACTTGTATGTAAAAGAGCTTATGGGTCTACCTTTAGGATATTTTTTATTCCGAAATTATTTAGGGTTCCTGTGTAAAAATTGAACAATACTTAAAAATGAGATAATTCATCGGAATCGAAGATGGAGGAGAAGGTGGAACCGAGATCGAGATCAGGGACAGGACCTGTTTCGGGATCTAAATCAGACGAAATCGAGGACGAGGAACGGAATTGGGATAATGATAGAAACATTTTATCACTTAATATAAAATTTGTAGGAAATCATTCTGTTTTATATAATATACTCTGTTTTAGAGTTCCGTGAAAAAATTACTAAAAACTTACAATTTCAATAATGTTTAGTATGGATATACGAATGAAAGGATATACGATACATTTTTAGGGCTTCGTGAGAATTATTATGAACCTTTATAATTTTGCTACTTTTAAATAAAATTTATTAGGGAGGTAGCTAAAATAGAGTGAATGGATATACGACACGTTTTTCGGATTCCATGAGAATTACTATGAACCCTTATAGTTTTATCGATTTTCATAAAATGAAGTAGGAAGTTAGTGAAAAACAAATTAAAACATATATGATGCATTTTAGGGCTCCATGAGAATTACTAAAAACACTTATAGTTTTACTGTTTTAGATAACATTTGATAGGGAGTTAGCTGGAAATCAACAACAGCATATATAATACATGTTCAGAGTTTCTTGAAAATTACTAAGAAACCTTTAACGTGACCGACTTCAATAAAATTTAGTATGGAGGTGACTGAAAACTAATGACAGGATGACCAATACATTTATTAGGTTTCTGTAAAATTAATAAAGAACCTATTTAGTTTTACAGATTACAATAAAAATTGATGCAAAGATAGCTGAAAATTAATATAAAAAGATAAAATATTTTTTTAGGGTTCTGTGACAATGACTAAAACCATATATTTTAAACAATTTCAATAAAATTTGCTATAAATATAGTTATTAACTAATAAAAAAATACGTATATATCAAATATATTTTAAGGCTTCTGTGAATATCACTAACAACCCTCATTATAACCCTTACCAATTTCGTTGAAATTTGCACAAGTCGTTCTTATTCTCAGTTCTTAGAGAAAACAGAGAAAGCGTTTAGAGTGTCTTATGGTTCCGTGGTTGAGTTTTGTAAGGTTAATAAGCACCCTTGTGATTTGAGCGATTTCAATGAAATTTGGCTTTTAATGGCTCGAGCCAAGGAAAATAATGTAGCCCTAATTAATTTTAAGGTTACACAGTTAAAAGTGTAATGAAATTTACTAAAAATTATTATAATTTCATCAATTTCGCTGGAATATTAAGTTTTTTCTTTTTTTTTCCAAGGAAAATATTAAGAACATAATAATTCAGTTTACTTAAAATTGAGGAATAAATTAAGAGTGAGGGTGTGACCGGAGATGCATCATACACGGTACGAGAGTTAGCACAGGAACAGCGATGTGGTAGCTACTAATAACGTAAGTTTGTCGAGAGGGTGGAGCCATCGGCGAAGGTTTAAAGCAATAAGAAGTATGTTTGTTATATTTTCACGATTAAATAACTGGCTCAATTTATGACATTTTGCAACAAGATAGCTTGTATTCTGAAGATGGGCATGTATTACTTTTTAGTTGACTTTATAAAAAGGTTCTATGTACGTCTGTATGTATTTTTTTATGCGTGTTCAGCGATAATTTCCTCAATTGCGGACCGATTTCGAATTTTGTTTTGAAATGATATATTCCCGAGGTGATCCTGTAGCCACCGAGTCAGGATCTGACGGTGAAATCTCAAGGCGATCGTTGGATACCCTTAAGTGTTATAGGCACGAATAGTGCGTTTGAGCTCTTTTTTAGTTATTAAAATTTTTGCTTCTGGAATACGTCATCCTATCCTGTTGAGTTGACGATGGAATCTATAGCACTCCATAACGGTTAGGAGTTGAGGATAATATTGTGATATGTCTCCAGAAACTACTCCAATGGCTATTAATAAAATCTAATATACACAGCATTAAAATTACTTATTAATTTACTTACATGTGTTCATTAATTTATATAATTCCAATGTGACAATCTTAACATCGGAACTTAAGCGATAACAATAGAAATAGAGTGAATTAATTTAACGTGGAAGCGAATGAAAATGTACTCTGTATGAATTGTAGAACTTTTGTATTATAAAGAATGAGTGTAATTTTTATAATTTGTGTAAGAATAATTTGTAAGTTGTGCTTCAATTATGAATATAAAGACCCGAATTTATTGTACACTACCAGTGTACAATAAATTAGGTTAGAAACTGCTTCTATAAAAACTAAAGGAGATGCCTGGCTGATTTTATTGACCATGACCTAATCCATGTGTAAAGTAGCTAAATGAATCATAAAGTTATAATTACTAAATAACTAAAGAATGTGAAATAAAATAAATAAAAACAGCCTTCAAAAACCTATTTAAATATTTATTCAAGCGAGATTTCAAAAACAACTAATCAGTTGTTTTTGGAGTCGGTTGCAGCTAAAGATAGATCAGATACGGTTGTGTTTCTTCTAAGATCTTTTTTTAACTCAACATGTTCCTTTGATTTTCTTTAGCTGGAACCGACACCAAAAACAACTGATTAATTGTTTTGGAAGTCTGTTTAAAAAAATATTTAAATAGGATTTTGAAAACGGTTCTGATAATTTAAATAAAAAAAAATTGTAGAAAAGTTGTATCAGAAAATTAAGATTTGAAAAAAAATCAACCCATGCCATCTCAATGATCGAATTAAATGAAATAAACTTAGACCATGACACAGGGGTTAATTGTAAAACACATTCATTAGAATATTTAGTATTGGTTTTAATATTGCACTTATTTAGATATGTCAGTACAGTTGGTTGTTTGTATAATTGTTGGTTGTTTTTCATATTCACAACAGCTAATCGTTCTGACTAATTCTGAATTTCAAATTTGCTTTAGACCAGCTTTACGATATAGCTTTCGAATAGAGTGTCGTGGTACAGATTTTTGTAGAAGCCTAAAAACTGTTTTTTAATAAATTATTTTCCATAAAGAAAAAAATAATTAATGATAACCTTCGGTATACGTGGGGCGCACTATAAATCTCTGGCACGGGCCGCTTACATACACAATATTCAAAAGGTAATTACCAAACTTGAAAATGCAACTTTTTGGCTGTAGAATACAGTTTCTTTAATCTAACTGTCAATTGTATTTACATTGTGACGTCATTTTAAAATTACGTGTCTTCATCACTATGTATTTAAGTCGCGAAAATTTTTGTATTATAATTTTGTACGATTTTAAGTGTAATTTGACAGCTCATCAGAACCTCGCTCGACTTCGCATTGCTTTTGGCGATGTAGCACCATACAAGACGACTATTTATAACAAGTTTGCAGAATTCAAACGCGGTCGTGTCAATCTCAGTGACAAATTTCTTGATGATCGCCCGTCCACCGTTGTGAACAACAAAAACATCGATGCTGTTCGCCGTATGATGGAAACAGACAGGCACGTGACCTACCATGAGATTCGGACATTCTTAGGCACAAGTATGAGTCAAATATAATCAATCTTACACAAACATTTGGGTGTGAAAAAGCTGTGTTTGAGATGGATCCCACACAATTTGATTGAGGCTCAAAAGCGGACTGAGTCACTTGGTGCAATGCCTTGCTTACCAGATTGAACGCAGGGGCGTCAAATTTGGTATGGGACATAGTAACAGGTGACGAAATATGGATTTATTGTTACGACCCCAAAATAAACCAGCAATCGATCATATGAGTCTATCGCGATAAGCCGAAACCGACCAAAGTGGCGCGCGAGTGAAGTGCCTCTAAGTGGATGATTACTCCTTTTTTTTAATAAAATTGGACACGTGGCCACTGTTGCCTTGGAGAATTGTCATACCTAGAATAGTGATTAGTACACGACCATTTGTTTGTCAGAATTTATTGACAAACTCCATTAAAATAACCGTAAATGTCATATTAATTTGCACCATGGCAATTCTAGTTCTCATACGGTCAAACAGACAAAAAAAATTAGGAAGATTAACACGTAGAACTTGTGAACAATCCTGCATACTACCGTGACCTGGCACCTTGTGATTTTTGTTTGTTCGTAATAATTAAGAATCACTTATGCGGTTAATGATTTTCATCACCAGAAAAGGCTGTCGAAGATTATAAAAACATGTTTTCGAGGTCAAAAACGAGGAGTAGCTCGAAGTCAAAAGGGAGTAGTGGCATAGACGTTTTCGAAATTGGTTTATTCGTATGAAAAAGAAGTGCATTTATGCTAACATTTTGAGAAATAATAAATTCATTTTTGACTTCTCATAATATTTATTTCTCATTCATTCCAGAAATGATTAGTGTGCTCTACTTACACCTAATATGTCGGTTGATTAGACAGAGAAAACATGCTTTCTTGAAACAGTTTTGTCTATCATGATAAACATTTTCGTAAACAAGGACATTTGGAATTTCAATATACAGTAATTATTAGTAAGAACTTTATTATCTATCAGCTAGTGAAGAGAACGATTTCCTTGCATACTATTTCTGTCTCTTTGTAACAGACATTCTTTCTAAAAACATTTGATGTATAAATTAGACATTCCGACACAAGGGTAAGCCAAACAAGTCGATTTTTATACAAATTAATATCATATGCTATGATTTGCGCATGCTATTTTAATTTTATGATAGTAATGAATCCCTAACTTGTATTCAAAAATTTAAGTTTAACTCTCTTGGAGAGAGGATTCCCTACGTTGAACATTTATCACATTTTTTTAAATCTGACTCAGACTTATTTTTGGTAAAAAAAAGTGCATGATTCCATGTTGTAGAAGGAAATTCCTGAATATATTATCTATTGTTCAATTTTCAGTCGATATATTACCTTGCCTCATATAAATAGTGCCATCTCAAATTTTGATGACATATCAAAATTTATCTGTGTTTTTTTTTTAAACAGTGTCATCTGTTGGATCGCAAAACTATTTAGTGTTTTGTATAAATAGTGTCATCTGTTAGATCGCAAAATATGTCTTAATGTTTTATGTAAATAGTGCCATCTGCTATATCTTATATTTTATCAGTGTTTTATTTAAATAGTGCCCTCTGTTAAATTACGAAATTTATCTCAGCGTTTTTTTAAAACAGTGATTCTGTTCTATAGCAAAATTTCTTAGTGTTTTGTATAAATAGAGCCATCTGTTGAATCGCAAAATTTATCTGTGTTTTATTTAAACAGTGCCATCTACTATATGTATATGTTTTTAGTGTTTTATTTAAATAGTATCTTCTGTTAAATCGCAAAATTTACCTCAGTGTTTTATTTAAACAATGCCATCTCTTCTATAGCAAAATTTCTCAGTATTTTGTTTAAATAGTGCTATCTGTTAGATCGCAAAAAGTATTTCAGTGTTTTATTTAAATAGTGTAATCTGTTAGATAGAAAATTTATTGTGCCATCTGTATGTTGTACCATTTGTTGTTGAGAACCTATATACAGCAAATATGGTATGAAGTGGCGCTGAATGAAGGAAAGCTTGTATTTTTTTTTAGGAGGAAACAGATTATATAGAAAAAAATTATAAATAAAAATATGTATCCAAATCAAATTCCCTTTCAAATTCTTATTGTTGTTTTCCATATAGCTCATGTATCGGTAAGAAAAGGTTTTTAAGTTTTTTGTATTTCATATATATGCTCATCATATTTTATATATCATGATATTTTATTTACATTTAATTATAATGTATATATATATGCTATTTTTGCAACAACTTCTTACCATTTTGCAGATAATGACGTAATGCCATGGCTGTAGAACTTTTGGGACTTCTGATCCACAAACTGCGACAAGTAGTTTTGACAGTCTTTCTAGATGTTAATCTAACACTACCTAAAGAACTCTGAAGAGACCAAAACAGGTGAGAATCTGAGGGTGCATGGTCATGGTGGATGATGGGTGGTGTATTCAATAACATTTCCGTAACAAACTCTACATTTGCTGAATAGCTAAAAATTTGTGTGGTCTGGCGTTATCATTAGTTATCTACTTCCTGCTTCAGTTTCATCAGCTGTTGGCAGTAAAGTTTCGAATCGATGGTTTTTCCTGGCAGTAAAATCTCATGATGAATAATGCCCTTTCAATTTCACCACATACATAATCAACTTATTGCGAGTTAATCCGGGTTTCGCTATAGTCTATGGAGCTTGCTTGCCTTTTGATCATGATCTTTTTCGTACGTTCTTGAGGTAATCCATTTTTCATCACCAGTGATCACTTTTCAAAAACGGTTCGACTTCATTACGTTTCAATACAGAATCACAAACGAGTACACGATTCATTAGATTTCATTCAGTCACCTCGTGTGGGATCCAAATATAGAGCTTTTTGTATATCCAGCTTTTTGTAATTGGGTCAAAACTGTTTTGTGGTCAATCTTCAGCTTTTAGCTAATTATGGCGATCTTGTTCTACTTTTTCTAAAATAGCATTGAGTTAATCCGTAACAGGTCGACCAGAAAGAGGTTCATCTTTGTCATCAAAATTACCGGACTGAAAACGCTTGAACCAGTTTTGTGATACCGTTACCGACACTGCATGAGGTCCATAAACTTCCCAAATTTCGTGGCTTGTGTCGAGTTTTTCCCTTTTGTTAAAAAACTTCAAAATGTATTGAATTTCTAAGTTAGATTCACTGATTTTGGTGGACAGACAAACAATATAAAAATGGGGATACCGTTTTAAATTTATATTTTTCTTTTTTAATGGCATCTATTTAATGGTATTAAAACTATCAGATAGGAATAGTATAACCAAAAGAGATTTTATTGTGTTTTGGTTTATAAAATACGAAAAAATTAAATTTATCACAATTTAAAACGCTGTCATGCAATGCGTTAATCAATCATTTTACCTGATGAGGTTGGGTCCGCTTTTGCCGGTTGTTTTTGCAGTATAAATATTATGTTATTTAAACATTGAAAAGAATAAAATGAATTCGCCAGATATTAATACGATTGTTAAAGCAAAAGCCAGACCCATTCGACGTGCATATTAATACCTCTGACGGTTATGATAGCCAATCTCACAGTAGTTTTACGGTCTAAATGGCGGAATATCGTAATTAATTTGACAGTGATTGTTTCTAAATTATCAATTTTTAACAATAATTATCCATTACTTGGTCATGAGACTTGAAATTTTGGTGAGAGATTTCTACTGTTACTTAGGTGAGCAATGTTAAATTGTGCGGAATCAAAATTAGAATAAAGAGCATGACCGAAATCGGTATAAGAAGCAGTACTATGATCAAAGTTTAAAGCGAATCGGGATTGAGAATAGAATCGGAATCTTCCTAGATTGGAATAGGAAACAAAAGCGGGACCGCGATCGAGATCGAGAATGAAAGAAATTGAAATCGAGAGCGGGGCCGGGATCACAATCGGGAAAGGGGTAAAGGTCGGAATCTTGATTTCATGGTGGGGCTATATACAAGGTAAAGGAATTGATTTTACTTCAATGCGGGCGGAAATGTAGGTAAAAGCTAGTTCAATTATAATTTCTTTGTAATTATCAGAATATTTAAAAATATGGAATCTAAATCATTACACTTAGAAAAGAAATGTTTTCGTCTGTCTTTTATAAAAGTTCTTTATTCAGTTTTTATTTACGTGCAATAATATTATGGGAATGGATCAGAAAAATAATGTAATGTTTTTCTGACTATTTCCCAACTACCTATTTTAGACTTTCTCTAAGGAATGCCGCTGCACTGTATTAAATGTTGATTTAATCTGTCTGGCTCTTGCTTTAACAATCGCATTAATATCTGGCAAATTAATTTTATTCTTAATATTTAAATAACATAATATTAAAACTGCAGCCACATTAAAATAATTTAAAAATTATTATTAGCTTAAATTATCATTAGCGTATTGCATACTATTATTAATAATGGAAACGTCTGCCAAAGATAGATTAAAATTTGTAATGGTTCATAATAGTGAGTGAGAAAAGAAAAGTCTTCTTAAATTGACTTGTTTTTTAATAGAAGTTAATATTAGAATAACTTCTAGTATTTCTATCTGCAAGGCGTTATGCTCACAGGCAAACGTATGCGTACCGAAAGAGAGCGAAAGACAAAAACATATCAAACAACCAGCTTTCTTAAAATTCTCATTTTGGGAACGTTACTGTTTCTCGCTGTCATTCATGCAAACTGCCAGAGCCGCCATGTTGATTATTTTATAATAATTTATGCACTTAACATTGAAATATTTACAATTCTTTGAATAGAGCGAACTACACTAACTATAACAAAGGAGAATCCATATTTTTAATAAATCTGTGTGTATATTTTGTTTTTTTTTGCATTATCAAGATATACAATTTTTATTATTTTAAAATTAGAATATTTTAATTATGAGAATTGAGAATTAAAAAAAAGTGCTACCAATTATTTGTTAGTTAAAAACATTTTCCTTTGTCGTAGTACAGTGACGAAGTTCGCCTTATTCAACGAATGGTGAACATTTTTGGCGACCAAAACAGAATTAGATTTGAAGAATAAAAAAATATTAATAATAATTGATTTACAACTAACAGCGGATTGTTAAAGATGGCCATATTGGAATTGAGGATATGGCACATCCCCACCTCGGTCATGGCGATGTCAACAGTTATTGGCCAATCGTTGTAAGTTACCACGGGGTGTACGGTGAACTTCCTCATGACCCGTGCCGCGAGGTAGGCGTACTGTTCTGTTGGGATCACGCCGGAATCATTTAGGATGATATTCTCCATGGTTTCAAGGTTAGCGTTGGTGATCGCCCATAAATCGCCGGTGACGTCCACGCCTGAAGAGTTTTCGTATTCCCTTTGTAACAAATAATCAGCGACAGTGATTTATCGCAGTGATAGCACATATGTTATTTCTAGCCATTAAGCTTCGAGTGTGCTGGTTTGCGACATTGAGTTTTTCCTACTCCTGTTCAGATAGAAATTATGATTATAAATTATTTCCACGGTGAAGGAAACGTAGTGATGGTATTTCTATCCCTCAGAACACTCACGAAAAGTTCCGTCACATCAGAAGTGCTCAATGGTTTAGCCCTAGCAAGAAAACTATGATATGACATTATATAAGTTGTATGAATAAATACAAGTAGTGGATGGTAAGGCGCTAACGTACTACTAATAGAAGCTGGAATAATTAAGTTAAATGATTTTTGGTATGTATTTTGAATTTCTTAATTTTAAAGTACTCTTTATTGTAGAAATAATAATTCATTAATATTAAATAAACTTAAAAAGTGTCTTCTTATCCAGATATATGTTAATATCTATTTATTTGAATAAATAATATGTACTAGAGATTCTACTGTAAATAATTAAAATTATTCTTTTTATTAGATTGTTTTGCATATTAAAAAAAAATATTTAACATGAATTGTGGTAATTTGTTTTTCTAATCTCCTTTTTACAAAAATAACACTTCTTTAAATACGAAAAAACAGTATGATAAAAAATCTTGACTGCACAGATGCTTGGTTATGGAAAGTAAATTAATTTAACGCAATTTATTCGTATAATTATACTGTAATATTTAAAAAACAAAAGTAGGAGTCGTAACATATTCGCATCGTAGACTATGAAAAAGCATGGCTTCTTACTAAAGTTCAGCCGAAGTACGAAGATAATAATTGTAAACAACTGCCGAGAAAGGTTAGATGTTTGGGCAGTGATTGAAAAGATTTCAATCTGTGAAAAGTCACACGAACACACAAAAATATGTCTTATCTACATTTATTCATTTAAATTTTATACAGGTCATAAATTCTTTGCTATATATGTACATAAAAACGGAAAAGACATTCACGAAGTCGGAGTTAAATGTAGGTGAGTGACTCATCATGTCTGGGCTGTCCGATATTTATTTATATGAAAATATATAAAACAAATCAACAAATTCTCACAATTTTGTTTAATTAATCATTTTAATCCGTCTTAGACTTGGTACAAGTATCTGATTCAGAAACCGTAACGTTAATTATAAATTTTTCTAGTGTATCATCTATAATGCCCGTAATGTCGTAAAATTTTTTTCTTCTTTCATTGTCTGTTCGATACATTTTTTCCATTTTCCGGAGTCACTTTTTCTAGGGCTTCATAGTTATAGGCACTTTAGTCGCCTATGTCGACTATTACTATTAAACTAAACTAAAGTGCAGCAACACAAGAGCATATCTCCATGGAATTTACATCCTTTTGTTGAGAGGCGCAGTTTTTTGGTAATAACACAAAAACAGTACATTTGATGATATTCAAAACAATTTTCTTGAAAAGTATTTATTAAGCGTTACCTTAATTACTTTTTTCATATTTTTTTGACAAACGGTTTAGAATATAAAGGGAGGAAATACAATTTCTGCTACTTTCGAGCGATATTTCCGAAATTATTCACGTTATCTGAATAATTACTAAGAAACCTTAAAGTTTTTAAAATAACTGTCAAAGTATGTATCAGACGTTGACGTTTTGTGAAAAATTTTTTTCAGCTTCTGTTACTTATATGGAGGCCCCCAGACATATTTTATTTAACTACAAACTAAGTAGCGGCTTATACAAGACACCTATATTATAAATTTCGTTAATATACATATGGTAGTTTTTGAATATAATACCTATGTCATATGGACGGACGGACGGACATGACGAAATTATAAGGGTTTCGTTTTGCTGAATTTGGCTTGGAACCCTAACAAAAATGAGCAAAAAACACAATGACACAATAAAAAGAAACAAAAAATCAATTCGATGTCAATAAAATACATCTAAAAATAATTACAAAATATAAATGATAATTTATTGAATCATAAATTGTTACACAAATATTAAAAACACTTATTGAAAATTATTTATTTTTTCTCTATATGCTTATGACAAAATTTATTCATTCTTTTACTACTACTCTTTATTATCTTAAATATGACTCAAGAATATTTTGATGCGTATTCTAATAAGATTTATATTAATTTATATTCATTGTTTTTTGTTTTCATAACAATCAATACAATAAATAATTTAAATAGAAAATTCCTCTTCAATTTTCAAAATTATCCCAAAACATATTTAGACATTTGACAGTAAATTAAGAATTATTTTTATTTTTACGCATCTATTCAATATATTCAAAAAAAATAATGTTTTCGACCATATTTCATTCATAAAAGTAATTTTTAGAGTCAGTTCCAAGTCAACGAAATCATAAATTTTACATTTTGAAAGCTAAATCTCCAAAAGTAAAGACTTAAAAAATGAAATGACTCATTTTAAACATGAAAAATCTAAAATATGTAAAACATTATATTTTGAACTCAAAAGATGTTTAGCCATTATAGTAAAACCATCGTTCACGTATCACAAATCAGCGCAATAGTTCTTTAGTGTCACTCACCTAACTACGGCGTCGAATTCGGTGTCGTCGTTTTGTACTTGGCGCAGAGCGTGATGGCCGGAAAGGATATGTTCCAATTGAAATAGTCCATTTCCACGCTGGTCACAGTCGGTGAGTTCTGTTAAGTTTTTACATTTCATTATTGGAAAGTAAACGTGGAAAAATCTATATGTAATATACGTAATATACAAAAATGAATGTCTGTGTCTTCATTTCCCGTGCGTTCGTATATCATTTATGCGATTGAGTTGAAATTTTGGTGATACAGCACTTGTTCCGGACTTGGCCCGAATTTAGCAATTCTAAAAATCCGTTCATTTATGGAAAGCGACACTATCTCTGAGTGAAATAGGTTACCAACATTTTTCTCCGACGTCATCTGCGTATTTGTAGTACCACATCGATCCTGCGCGGACTGGCCTTATACAGAACAATATTTAAAAAGTAATTGCAACATTTAAAAATGGAAGTTCTTGGCTGTAGAATAGTTTGTTTCATGTAATTTTCAATTGTATTGCCATTGTGGAGTCATTTTCAAAATGCGTGTCTTTATCACCACGGATTTAACTCATGGAAATTTTCGTGCTATGATTTATTATGATTTTCGGCGTGGGACAACACAAACACAGTGCATCGATCAACTCACTCCGACTTTTGGGGACAAAGCACCATCAAAAACCACTGTGTAGTGTATCACTGGTTTAGTGACTTTAATCGTGGGCGGTCTATGCTTACGGACGAATTTAAAAAAAAATCGCCCTAAATCGGTTGTTGTACCACAAAATATCGATGCTGTGCGGGAACTGATAGTGCAAGATCATCATGTTACATATCGTGAGATAAAGGCTTCCCTGGGCATAAGTATGACGAGCATATATAAGATATTACGCGAAAATTTGGCTGTAAAAAAAAATTGGTCGCGTTGGGTTTTGCACAACTTGAGTATTGATCAAAAACAGGTTCGTGTGAATCGGTACAAAAAAACACAATCATGGTGCGTCGAAATCTGTTTATAATATCTACACATCATTGGATCTATGCGTATGACACCAAAACTAAACAACAGTCAACGGTGTGAGTGTTCCAAAATGAGCCGAACCCAACAAAAGCGACTCGTGCCAAAAACATGTTGAAGCAAATGAAAGCCTGCTTTTTTGGTATAAATGGACATGTGGTTATAATACCACTAGAGAATCGTAAAACGGTCAATTCGGAGTAGTACTGGGCCATTTGTTTGCCAGAAGTCTTTGAACAAATAAGAAAGAACAACCACCAACGCAGAATCATCCTTCATCATGACAATGCTGGTTGTCACGCGTCGGCCGAAACAATTCGGTTTTTGGAAGGTCATAAGATCGAATTGATGGTCATCAGCCGTACAGCCCCGATTTGGCACCCAACTATTTCTATTTATTCCCAAACGTGAAGAATAAATTACGTGGTCAACGGTTTTCTAGCTGTGAAATGTTCGTTGGTGCGTTCAAAATGCACGTTTTGGAGACACCTCAATGAATGGAAAAAGTACTGTAAAAATTGGTTTCAGTGTACGCAAAAGTGCATCGACCATCATGGCGAATATTTTGTAAAGCAATGAAACCGATTTAAACGATAGATGTTTGTTTCTTTTTGATATTCCGGACACAGAAATAGCAGCCCTCGTAAAAATTCTTTCACTCACAGAAAGTTACACTATGCAAGCCTATATTTTATATTGGATACTAACGTTTGTCCCGGCTTCGTACGGGAAAACTGAAAGCAATATTAAATTTTTGTTACTTTATGAATGTTAGTCTAAATTCGATTGGAGTTAATAAAGATGATGCGCAATCATCATTTATTAGGGTTCCGAGGCAAATTGGTAAAAATGGAATCCTTATGGTCACGTTATGTCCGTCTGGACGGATCCGTATGTCACAGGCTTTACTCAAAAACTACAGGATGTATATTGATGAAATTTATAGTGTATATGTCTTGTATAAGCTGCCACTTAATATTTCTAGGGGGGCACTCCGAACATGTAACAGAAGTTGAAAAACATTTTTTTTCAGTAAAAATCATCGTGTGACAAATACTTCAGAGAGTTCTTTAATAAATATTTTAATGTTTTTGAGAATTTTTTTCAATTAAGTGAATATTTCGAAAGTAGCATAAATTATCCCCTTCCTTTATTTTTTAAACCGTTAGTCCAAAAATATGATAAAAATATACATATAACGCTTAATAAATACATTTAAAACAAATTATTTTGAACGTGCTCGGATATATCGGTTTTGAGTAATTACCGAAAAACTGCACGTCTCTACAAAAGGACGTAAGTGCCGTAAAGATACGCCCTTTTGCTGGTGCTTTTTAGTTTACACTATTTTAAGAGTAATAGTTGACATACACACACGTTTCTCTAGTTATAGGTGAGTAAAGTGCTTATGCTTATTATGTGCGGGAAACATTGGAAAAAGTCTAACAACGTAGTTTTTAATCGGCAGTGTATTTCTTTGTATAGTAAAGACTTCCGAACTCTACATTGAGCGTGGCCGACATGCTCTTGGTCGTTTTTTTTTTAATTATCGTTTTTGTGACTTGTGTGGTCGAACTATATACGAGTTATACTCAAGAATTTGGGAGGCCATTGATGTCAAGACTCGTTGACTCGACACTGTTTTATAGAAACTAAATAGTTGAATTAGAAAAGGCACTTAAGAAGTTAAAGGACGTGGCGTGTCACACATGAGCGTAAAAATAATCCTATTTATTCCCTTTGAGGTGTTACTAACACGTCCCTAGATATTTGTCGTAATTTTGAAGTATCGAAGACATGAAAAGCTACTTTTATCAAGGAATTTCTCTATTTCGGTGATAAATTGCAGCTCGAATAAATTCAGGATCCACTGACTTTATTCTATGAATAACAAGTATATATCTTTATTGGTTTTGGTGCCTGTCAAATAAAGTTGCCAAATAAACTTGACTATATTTATTTGGCTGAGGTAATATTTAAGTATGTCTCTTTTCTCGTTTATGAATTTTAATTGATTCATTTCTCATACTTTATTAACTTATTTATTTGTTGATGTGACGTGAACACCCATTAATAATGAATTTACGGATATTCGTGCTTTAAGAGAGCGAGATTGAAGATAAAAGTTTGTAAGTCTTTTTTAAAGTTAAATATTTAGAAGGTAGGGTTAGCGCCGCCTGCCTATCGGTTGGGCATCAATACGAATGGGTAAGATGCATTCGATGATACGGGGTCTTATTGATACCGGATGATCGATTCTGTTGAACCATCAACACTCAATAATCACGATTGAAATAATGCAAGGACATTACCAGATGATGAGCGGCATTTAGCACACTTTTAAAGAAGTCGTAACAGTTATGACTTTTCAAATATTTAAAAAGTAATATCCAGGTATTAACATAACCAATACATTCAGCGTTTATGGAACATCTACATTTAGGAGGCTACAATAATTGTGGATCACAGTTTTTATGAGAGGGCCGTGATTTCTAAAATAAAATTAATTCGAAATTAAGACTGAAATGTTTCAGAATTTAAAGAGGGAACTTGGCTTGAGAACTCTGAAAAACCAGAAGTAAGACACATCATAATTTGTATCCACGTTTCCGATTGGACATTATTTAAAAATGAATCCTAAAGGTGTAGAAGTTGAATGATATTGAAATTGTGAAGCGATTGAGAACTTTAATCGTTTTTAGAATGTTAGTTATAAATATTTTTTTTTCTATATCCAATTTAATAGTAAAAAAATTCAAGAAATGTGCATGGAATTTTGTACTATGAGAGCATTTGTTAAAGAAGAATATTTAAATAAGTAAGATTGTGGCTAGACTTTGCTTGAGCAAATTTCTTAATTCGATGTGTTGATTCATTATTAAGTACATATTATATGGGAAAAAAAAGTCTTAATACATTAAAATTTTACAGTACATTTGGACATCTCATTAACCAATGTTATTATAAAACGTTGCTCAAATTGTGATTGATATTGGAATCGAAAACCAGAGGTCGTTATCGAAAACATGACACGAGATCGGGACCTGAAACGTATTGGGATTATAAGCAAAATTAAAAATGGAATGGGAACAGCAAACGAAATCGGACCGAGTTCAGGATTGGTAACTCGTTTGAGACTGAAGTCGAGAGCGGAACTAGGGCTAGATCGATATAAGAGTAAATAAATTTATTATACGTCCATATGGACGAAGTCTCAGTCTGAAAGGACAAATCTAAAGGAAAGAAAGAAAGGAAAAATCTACGTAAGGGCTAAGGAATTTACGTAGTGTCTTTTGGGTTTCCTCGTCCAGAGGATACCGATGGGATCCTAATATAAAGCATCCGCTGTCTGTACGTTTGTCACTGGACTGTAACTTTTATTTCGACATTCGCAAGCGTGTACTTTTTGAAATTATGTGGGCCACTCCCGGCGGCTCTGCAATGCCGGGCCGACCCGTGACGGGGGTGGAGCGAGCTCCGAACACCCCGTCAGGTTACAAAAATCAGTTTAATATACTGGTCCCGCAATGCGGGAACTTTCAGATATTAAGCTGAAAAGAACAGATACTACACTTTGATCTTAGCCAAAAGACCGAGAAGCGATAACTTAATGGTTTTGTCCCAACAGCCTAGTTACGGTTGGCGCCACACCTATGGCGCGATATAGATTTTTGTTGTTAGCGCCATCTAGTGTACGATGTGAAAACTACCAAGAATCTCGTACCGCAGCTGACACTTTCAAGGTCACTCATATCACTAATAATAATGAACTATAATGTTATTTTCATATGTTTATATGTCCATCACTGAAGTATTTATGTACCTACATTAAGTTGTAATTTGATTTAGTTAAAATAAATTTTATACATATATAAAAAAAGAATAATTATTCAAAGATTAGACAGCCCTGTAATAGGAAAAAAAGGTGACTCCATACAAGAAACGTGTTTTGTTATTTTCGATATTTTTTATTGTAATAAACTATTTATAAAAATATGTAGAGTTAATGTAAATTGGTATTATTGAGAGTCTATTGTATCTACATACTGTTTTAATTGTTCTTTCCATTTAACTTCAGAAGTGACTAAATAAGACTATTGTTTTGTTAAAAATTACTCACTTTGTATCTATCGAATAATGGCGATAGTAGTTGGTAGACCATTCCCAAGCAAAGGATGAAACTTGCGATCCAAAATAATCTGTAATCATAAAACAGCCGTTAACACATGTCACACTGCGACAAAGGATTTAAAAATAAAACAAAACAGAGAAAACACGTTGAATCACTTTTCTCGTGTCATTATGTCAGTAATTACAGTTTGTTTCTCAACATCTTTGCTAATCAACTGAGAGTCGGCGGGCATTTGTGGCTCGGTTAATGGCGTCGCCTTGAGACCAGAAGGTACCGTTTACCATTCTCATCACTAGGAAAATGACTGTTGAGCTTTCAACTTAAGTCAAACAAAACCGCTCGCTTCGCTATCGGTCCTATACATTGTCATCACATTGGTGATGACGGTTATTAGCGACAATAAACTTGTACCGGGCCAGCACGGGCGGCTTAAAATACAAAGTACTCGACCTGTAATAAAAATATTGCGGGAGTTTATGTCTCTCAGCACGGTAGGGTGATTAAAACCCGCCAGAACAATAACAAGAAGACTATAAATAAGAGTTATAAAATTTATCTGCAAGTAAAATTACTAATACTATTTTTTTTACAGCGAATAATATTTACTATTTTATTATTATCTAATCGAACTATATAACGGCGTACCAACAATATTATTCAAAGTTAATTTTAACTAATAACTAAATTCTGTACCAAAACTTTACAGACACGCAGATTTCTGTACATTAGTTTTTATGTTGTACAACTTTAAACTTTCCAGAATTCATTCAAGGTTCCCTATGCCCAAAGATTACCACGTTCGGTGTTGATAGCTGGAAACTTATAAATTTTTAAAATATGTCAATATATTTGTGTATGTATATACCTATCACAATTTGATAATTCTTACTTTTCACACCAATGCGTTTGTGCATTCGCCCAGTGCGGCAGGCCGTGGGTCGTCGACGCCAGCAGCTCGCCCCTGATCGAGAGATTAAGCGTCTTCGGTCTCCCGATTTTGGGTTGTTGACTTTTTTTTCTTCTAAAAATTACGCAATTATTTTTATTCCCTTTTTCAACCCCTTCCATTTTCGCCATTCCGGAATATATTTTATGGTTTCCCTCTGTCAACGAAGGTGAACGGCTTTCTGTCTGCCCGAAGTGTACAAGAAAGTATTTAAATATTCAGCGCCGCAATTGCTAACTCCTACATAGATTTGCGTTGCTTTAGAGTCGACATTTTCCTTTTTATTCTAGCGGAGTTAAGCATTTAGGTCTTCACAGTAGGTATAGGTAAACGGTTAGGTCTTCAGATTTGTCTACTGGTTCTCTCGGGCCCAGTTTTGACACCTGCTTGCCACTGACAGTTCTAAGTTCGATTGTAAATTGACGCGAAATGTTTCAAATTTGTCACAATGTCACATTAGCTTAAAACTAGGAGTGGTAAATAATTACTACTAATCATTTATGTGATGTAAAAAATAAAATTATATTACCTGTAAAATGGAGTTTATGACGAGAACAAAATTTTAATGCGATATAATTTCATGTTATACGTCTTTGCTTTAGTTCATGATAATTACTTAGATTTTCCTGATAATATAATTTCTAATAGTTAAGTAGAATCATTAAATGTCGATTGGTAGGAGTCGAAACAAAACGCTAGCATGAATTAGTGGGCAATTTATGCGCATGTAAATTCATAATTATGGTTAACCATAAAGACCGACAGGGCTATAATTACGACGAATGGTTATAGTTAACGAAATTTAGATTATCAAAATCCCGCTATTGTGTATGCTATATTATAACAGTATCAAAGATTTGGTTTCTTGTATAGATATCGAATAAACCTTTCAGTAATATTGATGTTATTCAATTTAACTAGGAAATAGTTATGTCGCCTTGCGAAAAAATATCGATACGAATGTTGAAGGAAAAAAGCATAGAACAATTTAGTTTGTAAAATCAAGAAGAGAGTATTAAATAAAAAGGAAATGAATAACGAGTCAAGGAATCAATACGGCGTGACGGCCGAACAAACACACGTACATATATAGAGTTAACATACATAAATGTTCTCCGGTTTCAGTACGGAACACCACAGATAATAGACTGATCTGTCATCGCCGATGTTCCGCGCTTTGTTGCGTAATCGTCTCGCCGTAAGCTTATTTATTCCCGCAAAGCTCTTATTTCAAATTGAGAGGTTAGGACTCTAAGCTTCCTACGACGGCAAGCGGCGAGTTGCCGGTCGCCGTAGACCGCCGTCACCAACGCGGTGACAGCGTTCGGTGACATACTTTGTGCGATATGGAGCGAGTTGTAAAACTTAAGCCAAGAACTGATCGGCGAACTTGGCCGATGCTCGGCCTTCAACGAAATTGCTATCTTTTGATTGGAAAGCGATGCGTTGACCGTTGACCGCTCGCCCACGAGAGCATTCATTTGCGGACAATCTGTAAGAATGTAACAGAACGCTTGGCGTGAAGATTAACTAATAATCGATACAGTTTATAATTTATGAAAACCATTATGTACCACAATTTATCGTTGGTTCGAAATTTTTGAAAGTTTTTTGATAAATCATGTAACACCTTTTTTCATTGTCAGTGAGTATTCTCTACTTCAATTTTAGTACCTGGTATATGGGTGTTTTTAGAAAAACTTTTTTCGTCTTTTCTCAACTGTTTTTCTTCTCTTTTCTTTCCTGATTTTAATTGATTTCTGCAAAATGGTAAAATAAACCTGATTAATAAATAAAGATGCTACATTATTTTGTACATTTTTACTAATGTATAGATTCAACTGCATGATCTCTGTAATAAAAATTCATTACAATTTTTACAACAGTTAACTTACCATAAACTTAAATATCCAATCTTTGACTGATAACTTAATTACTAATTTCCATGTCTTTGAAAATTTCTTCAAAATGTTTACTTTGAAAACCATTTGAAAATAATTACATGCTAGAATTCACAATGAATGAATCTTAGATGTGATGTACCTACTGAATCCATATTTTAGATGACCTTAGTATGTACTAAGTACTAAGACTGGTGACGTTTTGTAATAATTCGATTAGGGTGCCTATTCCATGAAAATTCTACGAAGCGGCAAATTATTTTTCGATATGATTTGTTGATACCGCTAAAGTTCAGTGGTATGATGAATTGATAGACTATTTTATAACACTATTCCTATAATATAATAATTAACTCTTCCTCAGAAAATAGACTTCATAACATACAATGAGACCATCGTATAGGCGGTACCACAGACATCACGGTCGTTCATTTCTATCATGCATTAGCCAATATTCTTCAGATGTTTGTAAGAATAATGAAAAAGTTTATTTGTGAACTTGTCCTATCGTTAATTTTGTCAGACAGTACAAACATATCGTATTTATAAAATATTCATGTTAAACAATTCAATTTACCTCGAGACGTACACACCGCAAAAACATTTTATCGAATATCATAACATTCTTAGCCTCGTTTTTATTGAATCTTCATAATGATTTTATTATTAATAAATTTAGATTCTTAATTTTTCAGTCTCTGTGCGAAATGTGTCGCGAAATCTTTACGGTACTAACTATATATATTAAACACTAGAGATAATATCTGACTATAGGACTAGAGACCCTCTTTCCAGTGACTGTTCTCTCAGATTAAAAATAATTTATATTGATGTCGGCGTAGTAAAAAAGGGCAAAGCTATGTAATGTAAAAAAAATATTTAGCTCAGTGCATCATAACTGCATATAATAATTCAACAATTTCGTTATAGCCAACAACATCTCAATTATTTACCATCGTTTAGGACAATTCAATTCTGTAGATTCATAATTCTACAGGCAATAACATATTATGTGCATATTTATTGTTACATCACGATAACAATCTGAACGTTATCGAAGCCTCTCGTCCACAATAATTCAATAGAATATTTATTAGAGATAAGGCAATACAAATCGTTGTTTGATTTTGTGGTGGAATGAATAAAAGGGCTTTTTGTATATTACCAACGACTAAATGTATTGTACTGGCTTCCTATATATTTTTCTATCATTACAGTCGATAGAAAGGGAACTAGATTCGAATTGGCTAGGGTATTCGTAAATGGTTTTATTCATTGCTACTAAAGAAATATTTATTATAATCTGACGGTATTTATACGTTATAATAAGGACCGTATAGGAAATATAAAAGCAGCGTAATAATGCTGATTACCGAAATTGCGATGGGGAAAAATATTGCAATATGGAGTGATTAATAAAAAATGCCAAAAATAAATAAATACGGTGTTCGACCGGTAGTAATGGATTGTATTCAAAGCGGAAACATTTCGAATTGTGATAGTATATTTAAATTCCGGGACACCGTTAGCATTTAAATAGCTAAGTAAACATCACAACTACGGTTGTAGTCCAAGCGAGCCGCACCTCTGACTACGTTACATCTTCGTCACGTTTTACTGCGGTAGAGAGATACTGTGACCAATTTAGCTGCAATGCAAAAATGGGTTCGCCAGTTTGATCGTTCACTGAGTGAGAATTCCAGTGGTCCACTCTCTACTTCTCCCCTTCCATCGACCCGAGCTCCTTGCATTAGATATCCTGTTCGCTCCCAAGAGGCCGGCAAAGCAATGGTGATTCTTCTCGTTTGCCCCTAAACTGTGGAAAAAAAAACACATAGCTACTCAGCTGAAAACATTTAAAACTCAATGGCTAACTGAATATGCTTCCGACCCGATATACAGTTGAACCTCGATAAGTTAAAATCCAAGGGAAACACAAAATATTTTAAGTTATAGAGGTTTTAAGTTATCAAGGGTCTATGTTAGGGATAGGTTAATATAGAGGTAGGTATATACATATGTATGTATGTACCCTTGTTCCACCCTTTATCAGCGTATGTGAGTGTTGTTTTCTTTTCGAAGTCATTTTAAGCCAGTTTTATCACACAATAAGTAAAGCGATGTTTCCAGGACAATGATCAAAAACTTATGATCCAAAGCTTACTTATGTCTTAAGGCTAACCGCCGCCAAGCTTTAAAGAATTTCGAAGAAGCAAACAATAGGTGACATATGTATTGTTTACGTTAACAATTTAACTAGTGAACACGTGCAAGCAATAAACACCGAAACCTTTTTGTTTTGCACACGTTAACAATTTAACTAGTGAACACGTGCAAGCAATAAATACCGAAACTTTTTGTTTTGCACACTCTTTCAAAATGACTCATTGACAAACAATTTTATGTTATAGAGGTTGTGGAAACATTTCTTTAAGTTACTGAAGGCCAATACAGAGATTACTTATTTAAGTTAAAGAGTTTGCGTATTTTAAGTTATAGAGGTTTTGGGCTCTGATGGGAAGGGAACATATTATTTTTTGAAGTTATAGAGATTTTTTAGTTACCGAGGTTTGAGTTATCGAGGTTCTACTGTATTTGTATATCTTGAGACGTAACAAGACTTTGTTGATGCAGATAATGCGGAAAATCTACAAAATTATTTCAATTAAAATAAACAAACAACAAAGCACATCTTACAGTCCAATATTTTTGCCCAAATGATTTAGATTTTAGTCACCAGTTCCAGCGTGATAGTTTAGAAAAACAGTTTCTATATTTGTGTTGATATTTACGTAATTGAAAAATAAATTAATCTAGTACAAGTCAGTAAAATAAAGGCATCGGACGAGGCGGGCCCAAAAGTTTTACACTTAAAAGTCAGTAAATACGTTTGCTTCAATTAAACTGTGAAACTATTGTACATAATAAATAATTTATTCATATTTCCTTACTTTATTTATAATTAAAAAAAATCTTTTTATTATTTTTTCGTTTCGAGGACGTTAACTTTATTTTTATTGCGTTGAAATACAAAATAATTTTAAAGGATGTATTAGACTGGCGAAATTATTTCAGCATGTTTCGATGTGTTTTACTTTACACTAAAAATACGATTTCTGTTTCAATCTAAGAGCGTTTTACAAACTATCATCATCGAGCTTGTAGCGGACGATAGAAACTAATTATACAAATGAGCAACTATCGATCTGCCATTTGGCCGCTAAGTGATTCCACTAAGCGATATATATTGAAGTGTCGTTCCTAACGCGCCTCTCGGCGCCGGCCGGGCGACTTCCGCGTCTATGGATATTGCACTTTGTGTTTGCGTTCGCCCGAAAGTCAATGCCATAGCATTGATTATCGAAAAACGGTGGATTATCGATTTTGTGTTGTCGAACGGGAAAATTAATAGATTGCGTGAGTTGTTTTGATTTGAAAGAGTGAAACGATTTGCCGTTTTTGTCACGTTTACAACATTAAATTTTGAAGAATGGACAGTATGCAACTATTGTCTAGTGTTAAGCAAAATAACTAATACACCTACGTAATTCAACGGAAATAAAAATTTATATATATTCAAAATCATAATTTATTTATTAGATTAGAGAAAGCGATTATTTTGTCTTTATTACTGATACGAAATTTCCTGTTTAATGTCAAATTTTAGGATGCTGTTTGTTTGACAACAAAACGGAACTTTTATAGGATCATTGTCGTGTTTAATTGTTCGTGTGTCAAAATCTATTTTTCCGAATGAACTGGATTAAAATCTAGACATTTGGTACATATTCACGCAATTTGGTGATTATGTGTCGCATAAATTAAATATTAAAAAACTTCAAGTGCATCACGTGAGGTATGAAATATAAAGGATCTTATGGAAATATCAATAGAATTTTCTCATAGTTCTGATATGCATAATTTAAAAGATATTAATGAAAATAAGGCATTTCCTTCATATCTTCAAAACTACGATGCCGAAAATTAAAATTAAAAGAAAAAATATGGAATATAAGGCCCTATATTTTTTATAGTTTCTAGGAACATCTAAACGCATATTCATAGTGTTCAAATTCTAACGGGAAGCGGAAAGTATTTATGCTGATAAAATGCGCATAAAATCTGTTGTTTTAGTTTTATTGAAAATCTTCTACTAAGTTTAATTTGACCAGTGGTTACTATGGCAACTTTCTTACATGAAGCAGTCTATGATAGCTTTTCATTCAAATTGGATCACATTTAAAAAATAATTATTATGATAATGCGATGATATGTAGTAGTACGGAACCCTCTCCACGATAACCCGAATCGCACTTGACGGACTTGATTTTTTTTTTAAATTCATACGACTGCACACTTTATATATGTCCACCTATCAAAAAGAAATATAGTTAATCTATCAATGTGTCAGTGCACGTGACGTCGCCCGATGGCGATCCGTCCTCTGGCACAGCGCCTCCGGGCCTCGTTGCAAACAAACGCAACCCTATCAGAACAGCCGTGTTCTAGTCAAGAAAGCCCTAATCGGCCATTTGCCAGCGTTAAGCCTCTATTTATTACGGGAGTAGTGGGCCCCGCTATCGTTCGGCCGGGCGGCCGGCGCGCTCCCAAGGACGTTACTGCCCATTTATTGTACCCTCTTACTAATTCAACAAACAGCGAGAACGAGATAACCGCCTAGATTTAGTCCTAGACGACTGAGATGCTCGCTAACGCCCTCTCGCGTCGGCTCCATCAAATTGAATGGACTCTCGACGGGCGGGCTTACATGCTCGAATTATTATGAAAATTCTAAAAAAAAACGAGTCTCATTTTTTTTCTTAAATTAACAAAAATTATGTCTAATGTTCTGGGTATTACTATTAAGAACTAATATTAAAATAGTATTATTCTCATATAAATATTTTTTAGCATTATTCGTTACGTTAATTTATATTACTGTAAAGGGCTTAGGGTGATACATCCATCATCGAGGTGACCGAGGAGAATTTAAAAAAATGCGTGGCCAGACTGTTTGGCTGCAATCAGTCAAAATTCGGTAAAACCAAATGTGCATGCCATAAGCGCTCGTGACATTCGTGTTATTTAAATTAGAATAATAATATATGAGCTTTTCACCAAAAATCCTTTAATGAAGTTTTTCAAAACTTTCCCGAAGTCACTAATTGAAATTATTATACAATAATTGTTGTTAATATAAACGTATTACTAATTACATTAAAAATAACTTTAGAATTAATTAAAACGTTTGAAAGTAATTAAAAAAAAACAAATTCTAGGACAGATTTGAACCCGAGCAACCTGCGCGCGCGACTTAAAGCTAAACAATTGAACTAAATCGTACAGTTGATCCTCGGGCGAAAATAGTTGTTTTATTTTTGATAGTACTACAGCCGTCTGTTGGCGATTACAAAAACATAAAACATTCATTTCCATCTCCATTTCAAATATTTAAACGAAATGACAGATCAAAATTTGAATAACTGCGAGAAAAAAATCCAATTGCAGCTAATCGGTCTTATATCAAGTATGATTTTCAATACAGTTATTCCCAATCGATTAGCGATGAGATTGAAGAAGAAATTAAGTTAAATAGTTTTTTAGTTATCGTGATTACACGGGATTTTCATGCGAAAGTAGAAGCACACCTACGCTCGCGCATAAGGCATGCAAAACATTTGCGAGAGTCACCCGTATCCACAGCTATAATAATGGTGTTTAATCTTGTAAATGGATACAGAAAACGTCTTGTTATAAATAACTCTAGAATAAAATTTACAAAAATAGAACATAAGAAATTTCGTCTCAATGCGAAGATACCTGGAGCAAAGGTCCTCGGATTGTTTCAGTAAAATATTGAAACTTATATTACGTAGATAAAGTACAAATAATAATTTACCAATTTTAAAATTCACGCGACAGTCTAAGGCAGTTGAGTCTATTCAACGTTACAGTACCACGGACGAAACTTTGCCGCTGTGAAGTTCGTCACGAAAGCGTCGCAATGGCGTGAAATAGGAGCGCGGCGGAGAAGAAGGAAGGGTCGGGGAGCGTGATACCTGCGCAGTATATAATTCGCAGCCGATTCAGAGCGGCTAAGTCTCGTGCGTTGTACTGTGCCTAGATTAACGAAGTTTCACAATCTAGAAGGTGGCACTCAATTCCGTCATTACTATTCGCGTGTTTGACCGAAAACAACGAATCGTAGAAGGTATATTCGTCACTATTTTTATGAATAACGCGAATAGATAATACACTAATTTCCGGCCGTTCGATCGCATCAAAAGGGCGCGAATAGACCGACGGCCATATTCGTCCGCTGTATAGTGCGAATGGCATTTCTCCTTTCTGTCTGTCTGTATTATATTTTTTTTCCGATATCCGACGTAATGTATTTGTCACATGGAGGCATTGAACGTATCGAGATTGCAGGCGGGACGGGCTTGCGATGAAAAAGCAATGGGAGCCAATTATAATCGTACATCTGGTTAGGGGGTTTCAGAAGTATAAGGAAAACGCGGCCGGTCATGATATCTTCGTTATCGTGGCGCCGATGTAGGTAACTATTATTATTGGAGCCCTTTGGCCATTTTCACGGGCGATCGCGTTTTACGTCTTGTTAAAACAATCGAAGGTTGTTGCCATATTCCTCTCTAGGATTGCCGCCTAGCTTAATATTTCAGAAGCGGTTGGGTTTTGTTTCACAATTGCTCAGATTTTCTTGTCAATAATTAATTATACCTGTTTTCGGACCAGATCGAAAGTTATTACATGTAATGAATTAATTATTGTTCGAAAGAAGTAATTAGAGTGAATAAAGAAAATAATGACGTTGTGAACTATTTTTCGTTCTAGTTATCCACTTACTTGTAAATAAATATTACAAAGTTGAGATGTTCCGAGTTAATGTACAAACTTTATATAATCTAAAGCAAGATAAGTATATATTCTAATTGTAACAGTTTACTCAAATAGGTACAGTAAAAAACACAAACTTTTGAATAGTAAAACACTTGTATTACAAGTTTACTAAGTAACTACCATTTAATTTTGTTTCGAAAAATATGTTGAGTTTTAATTAATATATTATATATAATAATAGAGTATTAACACAGCTGAAGTATCCTTTTTTTTAATTGAACTTGAAAGGCTTAGACCTTAAGCTCTCCACGCCGTCCCAATGCGGGCTGAGGGCCGCTAAACATCACTAGCAGCAATATAACGTCACGGGCCGACGTCTTAATGTGCTCTCGGAGGCACAAAGCGGACGGTTGGATGTGATTCAAGTTGAAAACTTATTGGTCAATTTGCTTGTGCTTGGGATTGAACTTGGTATACTTTCTGCCTTGAAAATAGTCAACACCGCTCCACATTGGATAACAATCGTAAAGCACAGCTGATGTATTTTTAGAATAATTTTTGAAATTGAATGATTATTTCTAATGATATATAGGCTTCTTGGCAGCATCGAACAAATTGTTCAAAGAACGTTTTAATGTGAGTTACATTGTCGAATTTTTTTCGTTCGTATCTGGAACATTTTTTATCAAAGAGAATACAATTTTGTAAAAAAATAACCGTTGTAAGATATCATTCGTACGGAATTTATCGACTTCTGTTCCATTAGTCTTCCATAAGTCTTTCAAACTTTATCGGCTAGATTTATTCAAACCAGCAAGCTAATAAATACATCCAGTTCTATAGATTTAGTTTTTTTTCATATAATATACATTTTTGAGCTCTTTGCAAGTGGCATGTAGTTTCAAGATTTCTTCATTTGTATGATTCAATACCATACTTTTCCATTTCCTCGTTAAAAAATAGTCCAACATTCTCTTTTAGATTTTGCATTTTTTGCTCATCCTTTGACACCAGGGCGCTGATCAATTATATTTTCTGACCGAGTTTGTATATTTGTACGTCAAGCCTGCTTACTATATTTGATTCGATTTGATATTTGATTATCTTTAGACTTGTAATAACCTTGAGCAGATGAGCCACGAGTACTCAGGGTTGAAAGAGATATATTATCGTTAGAATCCTGATCACAGCTCGTGTTCCTTATCAGATTGCACGTGCACGATGTGTTCACTACAATGACCAGACACATCTGTCAAGTTCAATGCATCGGAAGATTTTTCTAAAACGTCGAATAACGTACACCTAAGTCTTGCTTCACCACTGCTTTCACCCATGTTTGTTAATAACCTAAAGAAGACAAAAAATATTAAAATGAACATAAAGAAATCAATGACGAAACTCAAACGTTGGCTATGCGGCAGGGTATCACTTACCCCGCATACGTATACTCGCGTATGTCTCGAACGCCGACCGCCTCAACACTAAGATCACGCTACCATGCCCCTTCGGACTTACTTAGGTCCAGCTCTACAAAATACGTCTATAAAAACAGTTGGTGGGGTATGTGACACCCCACCACACTCCCGCCGGGTTAAGGTCAGCCCTAAAAGAAGATTGTCAAAAAGCCTTTTCACCGGTCATCGCGAAGACCGGAGTCGAACTGGGCTTTCAGGGCCCGGCGGGTGGCATTGTGAATTTAAGGGAGTCCCACATTCAGCCTGGCATCAGGTTAGATGCATACATAATTTTTAATGCATGGAAAATTAAGTCTATATTCGGAACGCGGATAAAAATCAGTCCATTCGTTCAAAATTTATCGCCATTCAGAAATTCTAATAGAAGCTTTTTACAATACATCTTTTTAATTTTTTGTAATATTGATTTTAAAATAAACACTTCATTTCTTACTTCGAAAAAACTGCGTCAGATGCCTTTTTACTTTACATGTGGCTCGCAAGCCTGAGGGTACGTATGGTAAGGGTCCGCGCGTTAGGGCTCCGCTCGCGAACGCCACCTCGACCGTATGACCGGTCCGACACCGGAGAGGACTTTCTGAAACATTCCTTTTCAGTCGCTTTTTATCTAAAGGCACTAACCAACATTGTGTTATCTCGGTAACTAGTACTCAAGATGATAGCTTAATAATACATCTTCTTATATTCTGTGAATTGATGATTTTTTAATAAAGGAAGCGATTTCAGCAATGGTTAAGTGGGCATTTCTTATATTTTTTTCCTCCCCTCTTCATGTTATAGACTGGAATTTCCGAATATTCCATCGCGACCGCGGTCGGATGATTAATGACGCCGTGTCTAGGGACGGTGAAATATTTAGAGCTTTTTATCAAAGATCGTTCTAGACAAGTTCGCGGCGCAACTTGGATCGTTTGCCGGCGCGGAAAAAGATCTGTCACAAACAGCCAACGGGGAGTTCCCGCGAGTGTCCCGGGAGGTGTCTGCTCGCGAGGTCGTGCATCATTACTCTTTGTCGAAGTCGGCGCGCCCCCGAGCCTCTCAATCTCCGGCCTGGCTTCGAACGTTTAAAGTTAAATAAGAATCTTTATGGACGTGTACTAAACGCCTATACGCCCATACATTATGCATATAATGGAAAACATTATAAGTCGTTGCGGATCTGAAACATTTTATTTAATGAAGAAGTTGCCACGGATGTAAAAAAAATCGGTCAAGTGCCAGCCGGATTCGTAAGCGGGAGGTTCCGCACTACAATGTGTGATTATTCGTAAAGATCTGTAAAGTAATAAATCTTGGGAGAGTACCGACTTCGAATGTCGTGTCTGAGTGTTTGTATACGAATTAATGTGCTTATGTATTGCTGTTTTCAAATAGAGTAATAGTACTCAGTAGTATACATTATTATCAGACCAAGTTTAACGTCCCCAAATGGCGCTGGATCAAATTAGCGATAGTCCAGTTCAGATTTATCCGGTTTTTATTATCTGTTGTTTTACTTAAGAGCATTCATTATAGTTAATAATAGTTATACTAGTTAGACGTTTGTATGTAGGGCCATTTTAGTCGATCTTAAGATCGATTAAAGAACTCACGGGAAAACAGTTTCTTGTATGAGGATCCACTGTAATTTTAAATTTATTTTATTTTTACTATTTGTTGTAATAGCGGCCGTAGTAATACACATTCGGAAAAAATTTCAAAAATCTAGCTAATACAGTCCAAAAGATACAGCACTGTGACAGACGGACAGACGCACAGGAAGTGGATACTTAGTAATAGGGTCATGTTAACAGTTTTTGTGTGAGTAACTCTAATAAGGGGTTAGAGGATTACGCGTTAGTCGATTGAGTCGATTAAAATTGACATTTAACAAAATCACTTTCAAAATAAAATTTGTGTTTTGTATCCTCCTTTTAACGATTTTTCGGGTTAAAATCCGTTAAAAGGAAGACATGGAACGCAATTTTCATTTTAGATATTGCGTTTTGTGTTTAACGTCAGTTTAAAATGATATGGCGGAAAAGGCTCCTTTAGTTTTTGAAGGATCGTTGTACAAAACCGTAATAAATTAAGTAAAAAAAAATATATAGTTTCTGTTGGGAGTAAATAATGCTTAGTTGTCATTTTATGGAATGATATTTTGAGTAGTCAGCATTTTATTTAGGCACATTAAATGAATTATAATATTTGCGCATATATTTTATTTTAGTTTATGGTATGTTTATCTAAAGCTCAAACCTTTATTACACACTAAAAAGGAACCCATCCATCTTTTATGTTGTGTATGCAAAAAGTGTTGCAAAGTTTTACATTTTCTTTATTCAGTGTAATATTTTTATATTAATAATTTAATTCGACAAAAAAAAAAACAGTTCTTATTTTATACATACTTATTATTCAATCGATAAAATTAGTTCGAAAATTTAAAACTTAAACATGTTCAGATAATATTATATATTTTTTTAATTGCGTTATCTAAGAAGAGAAATCTTTGGTTAAAGATGAACCGTCCGCTTAGTGGCATATTGACTTGAGGATTCTTACCCACTAAAAACTCTCTCATTTGCGATGACTTTAATTAAAACTGCTAGCTTTAGATTACTTGAAGCTTTATCGGGCTTTACAACATTAACAGACTAAGTGCACGAGTTATATTTGGGGACTTCATGTCATATATTCCTATAATATATAATTCTTGAGCGAGCTTGTGCTAGTTCGATATGAGATGAATGAGAGAAAGCGGGCCGTTCGGGAGTTATTAAGTTTGGTAAATGTACTATAATATATATATATATATATATATATAGTATTGTACTGTATTTCGGATTGAAGAAATAAATACTACGCAAAAATAATATATTACAGCTGGATGGATAAATCTTTTTTTTTGCAACACAAACAATGTTCTTTAATTAACTTTTACTAGTGTAATTGTGTGCATCTGAACGCGACTCCGTCTCGCTGCGTCATGAACTGTTATACCAATAAAAAGCACAAGCGGCAAGGTCGGGTGAATATGGAATATGTTCAACTTTTTCATAGCCACCATCTCGAATTACAGTCAAGCAACGGCGGACCTGTGAGCCGAGGCATTATCTTGATGGAGCAAAACAATTTTTTCTAGTTTTCCTCGCAGTTTATTTCGAATTTCGTTACGCAATTTATTTTTTCTGAATACAAAGGGCCTGTAACAATAGCTCCACGGTCGAGATATTCTATCATAACCACCCTTTTACTGCCTCAGAAAACAGAGCCCATGATCTTTTAGGCACAGCGACTCTCCTTAAATTTCTTAAGAGCTGGAGATGATGGTCTTTTTCAACTCACATAGATTGTAATTTTGTTTTTAGATCATAATGGCAAAGCCACGTTTCATTCTTAGTCTTAAATCGAGCCAAAAGCTATCGGGATCTTGTTGTAACAGTTCCAAAGAAGCTCGAGAAATGTCCAGCCTGGTATGTTTTTGTGCCTGGGTAAGCTTTCTGGGGACCCAGCGCGCGGATACTTTTTTCATCCTCAACCGTTCGTATAAAATACTAAGCGTACTGCCAGTGGAAACTTTTGTTTCGTCGCCTATAAAGATAGTGTGATACGACGATTTGCTAAAATATTTTTTCGATTTTATTTTCAATTTTTTCGATCACTACCGTCGTCGGGCGACCCGAGCGAGGGTCATATTTGGTTGATGTTCTCTCATGTTCAAATTCGGCGCGCCAGCAACGGGCAACTGTAGAATACGTGGAGAATTTGTTCCTAAAGTAGACTGTAAGTTTTGTTTACTCGTTCTGAAGCGAAATTTTTCAAACACAAACACATAATAACGGCGAAAATTTTTTTTCGTTTTCAACAACAGGCCACGACGTACTGTAAACAAAAAACTTTCATTTCTAGCAAACAAAAGACATTCGAATTATTTACTTTTTAAAAATCTAATCAATATTCCAGCTTTATCAGCCAGTATTTACTTTTTTAGGCCAAAAGATTTTGTATCTCATTCTCACTTTATAGTGAAAGCCCCTCGTATCAATAAATGTAACAAGGTCCAGTGTACATGACGTCGCACCCTGACTTTTCATTACCTCGCTAATAGCGAGTCCTTAACAATACCCACTACTTACAGAAAACTAGAGTTTTTGTAATTGCTTGTACAAAACTTCCACTTCAAAAACGAATCCAATCCCATTCCCAACTCGAATCTCTATACCGATCTCGATATCGTTTTTTCGGTCGCAATTCCGTAGCCGATGTATGGTACGATAAAATCGCCGATTTGTTATACGGGTTGGAGGCGTTAAGCCCTGAAAGCGGAACAAATATGTGAACAAACTCTTAGATGTATGTCATTGTAAAGGTGGGTAATAACATAAGTGTTAAGATTAACTAAATGATGATAAATTCTATTATAATTCTGTAAATAGAGTAAAATATTTCAAATGATATCGTTATGATTAAAAGATTTAAATGTACATTTGTTGCTATTCATTAAAAATATTCAGAATACGTGAAAAAAAAGAGATTACTTAGTGCCCGTTTTACACATGAATTGTTATACTTAGGGAATAACGTTTATCTGAATAATTATTATTTTATTAGAATATAATAAATATTTCGAATTTTTCATTCATTGTATGATCTAATTAGCAAAAATTTCTATTTTGCGTTTTTTTTCGTCTAAAGACTTTCGTATAATTATTTTTAGTAATCACGTAAAAATAATTTATGTCCGGTCAAATTTACGAGCTTTACATAATTTTAGATTTTATTTTACTATAACTTACTTTACATCTAGGTACTCAGTTCCAAATAATTAGTGTGTCTACATTTATGGAACAACGAATCATGCCCATATGCGGTATATGGTACATTTTTCTTAACGACGTCTCCAGGAATGGCGATGAGAGTGGGCTGGTGAGCGAACTTCCTACCCTTAAAGGATCGCGATTTTCCCCGTATAACCTCCTGTTCGGAAAATACGCTCGAACGAACTAACATCCGGGTATTTACCCTTTACATTAGACACAACTGTGCGGTAAATAACTTTTTTTTTTGTAAAAAATATTATTTGTACTCTATAATTCGTTCATTAATTTTTACATAAGTTATTTTTACAGTGTCTATCAGTAAGAAGAACCTTAATTTATTTTTACAGTCTAATACTGATAAGTTGACCAGAGTTCTACGAAAAAATTAAGTAAAAAATAATAAACCGTCTTTATATATTCTATTGAATATGGTGTTGCTTCCCTGAAATACATTATTGACGCTTGCCTGCAACAACATTAACATGCAGCACGTAACCCACCGCTGACCCTCGAATCTGTTCTTACACTACGAATCCTCATCCCACGAATTGAGTATTGATTAGAGAGGATTGACATATATCGAACACCTAAGTAAGTGTTATTATCTTGGTCCGTTAAATAGTTATATTGTTATTTCTACGTAAGTTTCATGCCAACTAGGCACATCTTCAGGAACATGTAGACAGTTACATCCACCAGGGCGTCAGGATATTATAACTACAGACGGATGCGCTACCGGTCTCGTCTAATATTATGCAATGAGTGATACTTCAAAGATGTCAGGAGCCCTCTCCACCTGCAGGCACAGCCAATCACTGATATGCATATCGATTGTCACAGAATAATTATCACTAAATCATTTCCCAAATGGTCACAGGCAAGCGTCTAATAACACCGAACGCCAATTTTTCAATATTGATTTGATCATTAAACATATTATCCCTATTTTTATATTTTAAAATTTCACATGATTCCAGTACATTTAATTTTGAGGCTTTTTCACACACATGAAAAATATCAAATTTGTAATTATTACTAAGTTTGTGACCGGTTTCCATCAAATGTTTGGCCAAATTAGATTTGTCTCCTTTATTGTTACTATAAGCCGAAATATGTTCTTTGTATCTAGTTTCGAAACAACGTTCAATTTGACGTGCATAAAGTGATTTGCATTTGTAGCAATTAATTTGTATATTTCCGATATTCTATCTTTATCGATATTCGATATTCTATTTTTTATTTAATTTATCTTTATTATTACACAATATTTTTAAGTTGTCGTTTGTTTTAAAAGCCGTATAAATATAGTGTTTTTTTAGTATTTTTGAAAACTTGTCCGATATTGCGCCATAATATTACGCCATAATACTTGCTATATATTTAGTTTGATGTTTCATTTTTGTATCAGATAGATACTGTTATTTCTAATACTTTTTTGCTTTTTATTAAAGACTCCATGAATGCATATTTTACTATATTAATTTGCCAGTGCTAATAGTGTTTAGCTTTAGGGAGTAATTTTGATTGTTAAGATTGTAAATAATTGATGAATCATAGATTTGTATTCTGCCAGTTTACGTTATAGTGGATGTTAATAAGAAAATGGTATTGTAGTATTTGTACAGGTAGCTTTTTTTATACATTTCTAATTCATGTCTATTGTTATTTCTTTTGATTGTAAGATCCAAAAAGTTTATTGAGCTATTTCTTTCTTCTTCTAATTTAAACTGAATTTTCGGGTGAGTGTTACTTATACAATTTTGAATAATTCTAGTTCTGATGAATTGCCTAATATATATCTAAAATAATATAGGTGTTACTTATTTTCAAGTTCATCCATAAAAAACGTGTGCTACTAGTGTACTTATAAAGCGTGTTTACTAGTCAGCCAGATTTAAAGCCACAATCACATTTATGGGGCTATGTTTGCGCATATTGAATAAAGTCCTTGTAGGTATTGCAGGGACTCCTGACTCCCATTTGTAGATGACGCGAGCGAGTATTCAGTAAACTATCTTATTCACTTCCTATAGACCAAGAGTTCCCAACCAGTGGGGCGCGCCTCCCAAGGGGGGCGTGGAGAGATATCAAGGGGGGCGCAATACGTTTGCATTTTTGAAAGAAAAAATAATTTGGCGCGTAAATTAAGCAATAAAATAATTTTATTTACTATGATTGTAATAAATGTCGTAAAGCAATTACGACAAAAATATATTATTGAAAATACACTTATTAAAAATTTAGATACAATCTTATTAAATGCTCGGCTATACTAAATGATGCATTATTTTTAAATGATTTATCTAATCACTTACCTATAAATGGCGCTCGATGTTTTCAGTGATGTAAAGATCGCCGAAGGTATTATTATTACATTAGTCTCTGATTTTCACATGTGTTCCACATACCTCTAAACAAACAACACAAACTAAGGCAAATTATAGGGTAAACGATACTTCACGCAATTTACGGACTTGCAGCCAGCAATGTCACTGCTGAAAACCTTCCAACAATAAATCATGTTTGCATATTTGATAGACTGCCATGCCTTTTTAAATTGTTTTTTAGTTCTTTAAGAACAATGCCCTTCACTGGAAAGGCATTATTATTAAACACTTAAACATTATTCACATACAATCTTAGTTTCAAAAACGCTAATATCGTAAACGTAACGCTAACTGCAACCTAACACTAACATTACAAAAAAGTCTCTTTTATTAAAAAAAAAAACTAGTTGCTAAGGTTGTCACTACGACATTTCCACGTAGACGTTTTAAGCTATTTTTTTCAGAAACGGCTATATTTCAATGGCTATGGTTTCTTTGGCAAAATTGTTGAATAAGGGGAGGAAATTATAAATATTTGCGAACAGATGCATGATAAAATCCATATATATATATATATATATAATACAAAATTATTTAATTAGATCTGTTAGTGCGTTTATATTTCAGAACGGTTTGCGTAGAGATATTAAAGTTGAAGCTAACATTACAAATTTTCCGTGTTACTTCATTAGAGATGAAGTAGCACAACCACAATTCAGTTAGTTAGTGAGATTAAGACCCAACGGTCTACTGGCTGAAGTAGGGTAGAGCGCGTCAAATTACAAATTTAATTGTTCAAAGCTTGCGCACATGTGCGTACCTACACACTTTGAATATTAACATACTAACGTGTTAGTACGTTTCCGAATACATAATTTAGGTTTTTCTTGGATACAAAGTCAAGGTTTACTGAAGTTTTCGAAGTTGTTTTAATACATAAATTACTTTTCACTTGTTTACAAACATACAATTATTTTTTTAGCAAGGGGAAAAATTCAACAAGTCCTAAGGATTTAGATTCATCCGACAAGGCAAAAAAAATGTGCTAGACCGAAATGGTTTAGGATCGAGACCACGCGGGTTGTCAAGGCGTTTGAAATGGGGCAGCTTAAAATCCTTATTTAGTAATACCAGACGTCCGTCCGTCCGTTGTTTAGACACGCCTTTATGCCTATCATGCAACACAGCTAGCTACGTCCTGCTTTAGAAATGAGGAAAACAGATATATATATTATAAACTTATCGTGAAATTATCATGTCGTAATTGTAAAGCTCTTAAAAGAAAGCTAGAAATAAGGTATACGAAATTCAATGTGTTTACCGCATAAAAATAAGTTTACTATGAAATTCTTAGAAATTCGTTTTTATAAAACCGATAAATATTAAATAGACCTGGTTAAAAGGATAATTAAAAAAAATATTTTTAGAGTTCCGCACTTCAAAGGAAAAAAGGAATCCTCACAAGATCACTTCTTTGTCCATCAGTGTGTCTGTCTGTCTCTGACAACTTTTCTTTATAATGAACGTGTAGAGGTATCAAGTTGAAATTAATATCAAATACGCAGGTTTGTAAACCCATGAACTTTCAAAAAATCAGACTTTTAAGTCATAAGATACGGCCGTTTTTGACAAATATTTTGATACTCGCAAAAGGATTAAACCTATAAGGTTTTTAGTAGAAAAACCCATTGACCAAGGAATCATGAAATTTGGCAAAGCAAAAAGAAAGGCCTCACAGCATAAATAAAGAAAAAAACCTGAAATTGTTATTCTGTCTTATAACATATTAAAGTTTTTTTTGTAATAACAATCTTACATTTGCAATTGAAGTGGTCATTTAGACCAAAAATGTGGTAACACTTTTTAATTTCCCATTATAAAAAATCCATTTGTTTTTAAAAATTCAATTTCGTGATTTGCATTTGTCTGGTTATTTAATGTAATTCAGATTTTTTATTTTCTGTTTCTTTTGATGATAATTGCTAACATTAAAGATAATAGAAAGGAATAACATTGTTGAAATTTAAATATTAACTCTTAATTAGTGTTTATATATGTATTTATCATTTATTAATAGGTTTAGAAGTGCGGTTCTAATTGAATAATTACTAAATTCGAAATTGCAAAATTTGTGTTACAAGATGTGACCGTCTTTGTTAAGGGCGGAAGAAAGCTCAATAAATAATGGAATTCGTGTAGCATAATTTATGGATGGCTCATAAGTCATAAAATAAGTAGCCACAGAAGGTCCGCTCCATACAAAGCGTGTCAAGCGATGACGCACGCGCGCCACCGCCGGCTGAACAAAGCAATCCCAAGCCCCCTCAGACGTGTCAGTTGCGACTGGCGCTCGCTAAAGTTAGTAGGTTTTGTTTTTTTTTTCAATTCAACAACGAAATGACTGCAATTATGCGAAGCTATGATTATTGCTAATGTATAAAATAAAATTATAAAAATTGGTGCATAAATACTATAAGTAGTGAATTTACGTAAACGTAAGTTTGCTAACGGGTAAAGAATAAATTTTTTACCCGTTGGCATAGAAAGGTAAGAATGAAAAATATTTAGCAAGGATTTTTTTAGTACATAAATATTTAAACTCAGTTTGTTAAAATGTCATCCTGAACCCAAATTAAATATGTCTGTTAATTTTTTTAAAAAAGGCAATTTAATGATAATCTAAATTATACCATCTAGAGTAATATAATAAATAAAGAAACTATTTTTGGACGTAAGAGATATCCAATCTTAAAAACTAGTGTTATGGTTTCGATAATTTTTATATAAAATGATTTCGTGGCCCCGAACGTGTTATATGCCATTTATTGTATTACTTTTGCCTTCCACTTCATCCACGTATTAGTAATGAATTAAAAACTACAAATATTATATTATATCAGACGAATATTAAGGGTGAAATACATTCAATGAAAATACTTAAATATAATCCAACGTTCCGTTGTCGTGTATGTAAATGTCATTTGGATACTAAATCTATTTTAACATTTTTAAATCGATAACTATAAAAAAACATTAAAAAATATTCCATAACGTCTACTACCTAAATTATTCCATAAAGAGAAACAAATTCAAGTGACAGACGAAACAATCAAGATAGTAGTAAGAAATAAATATGCCTCCTTCATTCCTATTGATTTATTTTTATCAAAAATACTTTAATCTTTTAGAAAATGTTGTATCTCTATTTATTTTAATTAATTACACACACATTCGCACGCACGCACACACACACACACATGTATATATATATATATATATATATATATATATATATATATATATATATATATATATATATATATATATATATATATATATATATATGTCAAACGCATGCTTTGGGACCACATTTTTGTTTTGGGTTTAACTGATAGCCTACACAGTGATATATATATACATGTTAACTTACTGGTTTTCTAACAATATCAATTTATCATATTTAACAAATGTTCAAATTCGAATTCTAAAAAGTCGGAAACACCAGCCCTAGGCCAACCGCCGACAGTAGGTAATTATAATCAGGTACATGTAGGACCTGACCTTCTGCATATACTTATTTTGTGTTTAAAGCTTGCGCCCTGAGGGTTTCCTATACACTTAATTATGTTTTTGCATATTCCAGCCATTGGAAGTCGCGACGATTTCTTCCTGTTTTCAATACCGGCATTGGCACGACGTCGTTTCAGAAATTGTGAGACTGATTTTTTTTTTAAACTGACATTTTACATTTCATTTTTTTTTTAATTTTCTATTTTAAAAAAATATTCTATACTTTAACCGACTTAAAAAAGAAGGAAGTTCTCAATTTAGTTGTATTTTTTTATATTTGCTACCTCAGAACTCCGACATTTATTAACCGATTTGAAAAATTGTCTTTTTATTTGAAAAGAAACACTTCCTGTTTGGGTAAATTTTTTCCCAATTCCATTTCTGATGTTTAAATCCACGAGGAAATGAATAGCATCTTCAAATATTAAAAGGATACATATAATGTGATTTTGGTTTAAGTTATAAATCAAGCATTTGTATTCAAAAAGTATCATTTATTAACGTGGAACTGTCGAAGAAGGTCAGATGGCCACCGAAACTCCTCGATGGTAAGTATTTCACGGGCGACGAGAAGATATCTCGATTGAGATAGTCAATTATTACAGAGCAAATTTAAATAAAAGATTCTGACGAAAATGGTATCATGGAGCTGATTTAATGATGAAGGCACCGGAACTCCATAATAAAACAATCTATCCTATAGGGGCGTATAAAAAAAACTATCTTAGCCGTGTTTGGGCTTATTGGAATTGGAATAAAATACACCTTCAAAGGATTTAAATTGTAATAGTCCGTGTTTAAATTGCTACTGAGTCTTGTGTTATGTGTAGCCTTTATTTTCAGAAGAGATTGCAATCTTGTTATTTCACACACGCACACACACACACACACACACACACACACACACACACAATACATATATATATATATATATATATATATATATATATATATATATATATATATATATATATATATATATATATATATATATATATATGCATTGTCTTAAGTCAAAGTAAAAGTTAGATGAATTACGAAATTTAATTATTTAATCATTATAAAACGGTACATATATTAAAAAAAAAATTTAAGCCGTCTTCAAAAACCTTAAAATATTCAATAATTAGTAGCTTTTCGAATTGGTGGCAGCTAAAGCAAAATAAATTGAAAATATAAAATAATAAAAATGATGTACATAAAGGTTAATAAGATATAAACAAACTCAAAAAAGCATTGTGTCATAAACAACTTTAAATCGTGAAAGTTGATATAAGACCGCGTCTGGCACATCTTTAGCTGGTACGGACTCCAAAAATAACTAATTATTTAACTATTTTTAGGTTTTTGAAGGCTGTTTATATCTTTTTGAAAAGTTATTTTATCACAGTAAGAAGTTAGAACACGTTCTCTCGGATACGTCAGTATAAATCGCGTTCGATACTCCACTAATTGCAAATGTAGGTTTGTAATCGCGTATAATACTTTTTTATGTAATATAACCACAACTAAAATGGGCTGCGAGACCGTGCTTTTTGCCAAATTTTATGACTCTAAGTCAATAAGAAGTACCTTGTATATTTTAATGTGTGATTTTGTAACAAAATGTATCATAAAATAGTTGTATCTTTTGACTACGTCGCCTTAAAAACTTGACCTTTTCGCACCTTCAAGCGACAGTGAACATTAGCATTTTATATTAATATCAACATGATATCACCATCCGTTTCTAAAAAGGAAAAGTTTGTCAGAACGACGGACAACAAAGTTCTCCTATAAGTGTCCTTTTACTTTTTAAGGTACTGAACCTTAAAAGTGTCATATTCCATAATTTTTATTTAAATTCGATTATGTAAATTTACAAAATTAAGTCTCTATATCGACAGATTCAATCTAACTTAAGTACACCCATAAACTAGAGACCCCTTCCAAAGTAACTCAGTTCTTCTGATCCTTTAACTTACTTAGAGTTTAAATGTGAAGATTTTTCACAATGCTAGTGATACGGGTACATCAATTTCTATATATAATTCTGTCATACTTCGATATAATTAATTAATTTGACAGTCTATATAATTTAAGAAAATATTTTTTTATCACAAAAATAGTTTTTAAAAAAAAATATGATTGCCTAAAAGGCAACTAAAATGATGGAAGGGAGATGATATAAATGATCACCCAATCGAATATGATAAATTATTACAGTTGAAGGTAGCAAGAGTCATAGCAAGTAAAGCCGGGTTTTAATATTATCTCTCCCGTCACTGTAGCGGTGTCAACGTCGTGTCTCGTTATAATTGTGATAGATTACTTTTATTGATCGAGAATGTTACGTTTGTATTTACTACGTAAATAATACCAAAATTATAATAATAATGCCACACTGGAATTAGACTGGTAAGGTAATTAATGAAGACAAATTATAAACCTAGTCTTTGCTGTTGTACAGTCGGGCAAAAAGAACGATACTTTAGAACATTTAAATGACTTAAACTGATTAAGCCATAAGAGATACATAAAATTGGTCTACTACATGATTCTTGAGTTCAAAAAGGTCTACCAGAAATCTATTGATCGTATATCTTTATATTTTCTAGGTAACATACTAGTCGTTTTTGTAATAAAATAATTGATTAAATGTGTCCATTAGGTTTCAGACATTTTATACCAATACATTACAGTCCAAAGAATGCATATGAGAAATTATATTTATACAACTTTCAGGTTGTGCAATGCTTAAAGGGAGTTTATTTCTGTAAAATGATCAAGGCGACAAAATATTGATTTTAAAAGACCGATTCAATTATATGAATTTTTCTTTGGTAAATTAATGTGTTATTAAAAAAAGAATTGCAATTTTTCAAATATGCATTTTTTTTTCGTCTGTACCACCGTTTTGTATTTTATGGCCGGCTTTATTTGATTTCACAAATACAATATCTAACAAATAACTATTGCACTGTTTAGATAAATAAATAAGGACTTCATTGATTTTAATGTATCCAGTCATTGGGATGTTTTGAAGCTATAAAGAATTCCAAAGACACACATACATAACCAAATTCCTGACTTTTGCTGTCGTGTAATATTGTAAAAAAAATTCAAACTGATTATGTTTAGAAATTTCGCTTCCGTTTACCTTCTCTATCGTCCTAAATTTTAATTTTTAAGTCATATTTTATGGGGTAAGATCCGAAGCAAAAATTTTGTAACGTCATTTTTGAAAAAAGGTAAAGTAAGAGTTAATAACATTTGTCTTTGTATAACAGTTTTTGTTTAGATTCCATTTGAAACCTCGCATGAGCTCAAGAAAGAAAGAACGTTTTCTAATGTTTACACAACAGATATCTCAATTTTAGAAAATAGGACTGAATATGTTAGCCTTCCCAATTTTACGAATACTTTCAATTTTTTGGCTAAATTTAAAAACAAGTGTGTGTAGTGTGTAATTTAGTCAATAGTGTAATGCGATCAAGTGATTGGCACCTGTTAATCAATTAATTGCATGTGATGTGTAATGTGTAATCTGATTATGTTGTGAACATAAAAGATAATGAGTCGTGATAAATATATTGATATACACGAATTTCCGAAAAGTCATATTTTACAATGTGAATATAGTTCATTTACGTCAAAGAAGTATAACTAATCAGTTATTACGTGCCCATATGTACATATTTATTTTTTGTTGAAATTTCACAAATATAAGTAATATATTTTAATAGCAACAAAACAGTAAACTATCAACATATAATTAGTGATGTAATTAAATACACAACAAGTACATTTTGCTATTACGAATATACGTATGCAAACTTTAAAATTATTGGTATTAATTGTTGAAGAGACAGCCCTAGCTGAAAATACTCAAAATTCTAAATTATGTTTTGCTATCAGAACGGAACGAGCACCCAGACTTTGAAATGGATATAGTTAATCATTATAGACATCAAACCTGGCCTTATCATCAGGTCAAGATCGTGGGATTATTGATTGTCATCGGATCGATACGTCAGATAAGAAAAAAACGAGGAACAATACGCTTGCAAAATTTTATTGTTGTACGTACGCTAACCAAATTCAACTAATAAACCAAAACACCGCTAACAAAAGTTTTATTACTAGAACAGCTCGGTTTCTTTCTCGATTCAGACTCCGGTATTGGGTTCTATTTCAATCCCGGTTTCGCTTTTGGTTTCGATTTCGTTCTTTATTTCAGTGTAGACCTAAGGCTCGACTCCATTACAATTCCTGTCATTATTGCAATTCGGTTTCGCTCTTTATATTCAGTTATAAATGGATAGACAAAATTAAATACCATCAAAATGCAACATACAAATCTTAATAAACACGGTAATTGTGTATTTACTTTGGGGGCGTACACAATCATGTAGTCACTGCACGAATCATGATTCCGCGAGTGAAATTGGCCGGCATTTTTATTTTAATTATTTAATTATAAATTCACTTTTATCACTTCATGTGGATGACTACTTTCTTGGCGATAAAACTGTACTGAAAATGCAGTCTGAAATCGCAATCCACCTAAAGAAGTAGTATGAATTCCAAAATTATATTAGTTTAAAGTTACAGGTACGGAATATAAACAATGATAACAATACTAATAATAAAGGTACACAATACAAGAACTCGACTTTTCATACAATAGATTATTTATTATTATTTGTTCTTACCAAAATATGTAATGTATGGGGTAGAAATTAAAACAGTCCAATAAGGCAATGAAATGCAGAAAATTGTACACTGTTAAAATTTTTTGTAAAATTACAATTGTTTTACAAAGCAAATATGAGAAAAATTCCAAATCAATGTATACTAATACAAAACATAATACAATTCGAATAAAATTATAAGACATGTGAAAGAACTTACTATCATGAATTGTAATTTTGGACCTTTTATATAATAACCCTATGCGCATTGTAATTTTTCCTAACTGTTGGTGAATTTCCAATGAAATATTGTAAAATTACAAAAATTGTTTGTAATTCCATTTACAATGTATTTTTTGTGATATTACAAAAATTCTGAAACTCAAATTAGTATGAAAGCCATTAAGAATTTACAAATAATTTTATTATTTTTGTAACACAATTTTGAAAATTGCATTACGTATTGTAATTCTACCAAAAGTTTTAACTTCTCTAGCACGCATTACAATTTTCTGTAATTGTTGATTAATTCCAAACAAAATGATTTGTAATTTACAAAAATTGTAATTTGATTTACAATACTTTTTTTTTATGTAACTTCGAAAAAATGTTGAAGCTCAAATTAGGATGAAATTATTAAGGATCTACAACCAATTCATCTTTTTTATAACGCAAATTTGAAAATTGTATTATGTATTATAATTCTAAGAAAAGTTTTCATTTCTTTTGTACGTATTGTAATTTTTTCAAACTTTCGATTAATTTCGAGCAAAAAGATTTAAAATATATCGAAACTGTTTATAATTTCATTCACAATACTTTTTTTGTGGAATTATGAAAAATGGTAGAAGATAAAATTATTATGAAATTATTAAAAATTAACCAATAATTTTATTATTTTTATATCGCAAATTCGAAATTGCATCATACATTGTAATTATTCAAACCATTAATTAGTTTTGAATCGAACGGTTCTAAAATTCACAATATCTGTTTGCAATTTGATCTAAAATATTTTTTTTTTGTTACAAAAAAAATATTAGTATTGAAATTACTATGAAATCATTAAAAACTTATAAAATTTTCTAGTATTGACATCTTAACTGAACTTTCGAACAGTCTTTAAATAAGCTGTGTACAGCTGTAGATCTATATAGATCATGATTTTCAGAGCGATACGTTACCCTTGAAGTAAAACTTTTTGTCTCGGGTTAGAAATATTGCGAGTCCAAATCTTCACAAAGTTTAATTTAAATTATAAATGTTTTACGTTTGCACTATACACGCAGTATAATTTTCAATAGATTAACATAATATTTTGAATGAATTCTTAGCAGTCTTATCAATAAAAAGTTAAAAAAATAAAGTAATATTTGTAATTTATATAGAAATATAAATATTGAAAGTTTTAAGGCTTAGACAGAACTTTTATAAAGAAAGGTATCTTTCAAACTCAGATTTTTTCCGATATCTTTGAGTTTTTCGGTTCACCAGACGTTAAGATAGTCATAAAATGAAATAGCCATTACATTTGTGTATATTTTTTTCATATTAAATGTTATTTGACATGCGTTCTCATGTAAATGAGGTTTTTAAATTGACCGCAATTTATTTTTGCTTTTATAAAACTGAAAACATTTAAAATTTTTAAATACTCATTAGAAATTTTTATTATTCCGAATGAGCGGAATTTATGATTTATTAATTATTATTTTAATATATGTCGCCAAAAGAATAATTTACTCTTTCTTCTTCCTCGGCGTCTGTTAGACGAATAGAAAAAAGTATTGTAATTTTTCTAAACTGAGTTGAAATGAATTGTGTAGTAAATTTATGATAAATTATTTTGAAATTACTAATCATTGTCCACAGAAGCTGTTTGGTAAAATTACACTATTTGTATGGTAATTTTGCTAAACGAATTTCTGATAATCGTTTGGTAAATTTCAACAAGTGTTTTGTGATTTTTCGAAATTCAGTTGAAATAAATTGTATAGTAAATTAACAAAACGGAATTATATTGTTACGTTATTGTTTTGCGTAAAAACTTCCAACACTTTTTTTGTAAAATTACTACAGAAATTTTTAACAGTGTAGAATATGTCTCTCAACGAAGGGAGTTCGTTACTTTGATATAATCGACAGTAATAATCAAACAATAAATTCATGGTATAAAAATTAAATTCTACATACAAAAAAAATCTTTATATAAAATTAAAATTACCGCAACTGCAGTCACATTCGAGCGACGCTATTCTATTGCATTTTGGATGCGGCGTATTTCCAGTAACGAATGACCGTTTAGTTCGAAAGCCGCAGTAGCCCCAGAGCGGAGGATTAATTCTGAACCAGAGTTTAAAACGTACTTTAAGGGAAATTTTATTAGGCACTTTATTCCCAACCGTCTATTCATAAAGCAGATTGCAGTATTTGTCATTTTTATCGGCGGATCTCCGGCCGGCGGCAGGCGCTCGCGCGAGGAAATTGGTGGTATGTTGGGGTTGCGCGCTCAAAAGGTCGAATAGGACCGTAGGTCTTGGAGTGCGATGTTACGGTATAAAATTAATCCCTAAAAGGGTTCTTATAGGTGTAAAAATTTGACCGAAAGGAATCGTGGCCGGTTCGCATCATCGCCAAGTCGGATCCTTCGAAGTTAGTTACGAGAAATTCGGTGAGTGCATTCAATTAGCAACACGAGTAGCAGCTATGAAAAGTTCTTCCAAATTTACACTTTAGGAGTAAACGATAAAAAATTGTATGAGGTTCGTATCATTTTTTAAATTACAATCATCTTAATCGGAATATACCCTAGAGATTAAAAATTTGTAGCGCGCCTTTCATTTCTTTTGGTATTTATAATAAATTCATTGATACACGCTGCGGGATACTTCGGCTAAATACGGGCGCCGGCGACGTGCCGGGCCAGTCTCTACCTAGCCCACACGCTTCGTGTAATGTTACTGTTGCAATTTATTTTAATTTATGATGTTAAGGTGTTTTTTTTAAAATAATATGTGTGCGTGTTCACACGTGGTCATTAAATTGTTTCACTAATTTTGAGTGTTGCTCTTTTTAATGACGAATCCACCGTCGCACGCTAATAATTAAAAATCGTTATTAAGGTTCTTTGAACCAATCCTTTGAAGAATATTATGTAGGAGAATTTCATAGAACTTTTTTGAAATAATTAAAAATTACGTGGAAAGCAGTATTTGAATTTTTTCTTTAATTACATGTCATGGTCTTTGCTAAATCAAAACTTTATGGGGATAAGATCATGAGTAGGTACATTTTGTATGAGTATTCTGACATAATGTATTTAAAAAGCTCGTGTCAAGACTATTGATAGTAATTCTGTCTTTCTTAAAATGTTATTACATATTAGTATTATTTTCAAATACTAATCCCAACACAACACATGTTTTTGGAGTTCCTGTTGGAAATTTGCTGTCATATGCAGCTGTCGTCAGAGTGTTAGGTTATTACTTATCTCTTTTCCTGCACTGACATCCATCAATCTTTTCATGTAAGCTTGCCGGTTTCGGATGCTTAAAGTTAGACCCTTTTTTAATCTTCCACCAATTTGATCTGCATAGGATTTTTCGGTGTGACCCTTGCCGACCTTTCCGTCACACAAGTTCGCTCTATAGATTTATTTTGTCAGTCTAATTTAACTTTTCGGATGGCCAAACCATCAAAACATACTTTATTCTACTCTAGTCACTAGATCTTCTTTAAAACTACACCGCTCTGTGATATTACTATTTCTACATCAATCTTTTAGAAACACTCCATGTATATCTCTACCTATCCTTCCAGGAAAGGATATATATTGTAGTAGCAGACCTAGAAGTAGGTGGCATGTGAGACATCCGACCTTCGCGCTTAGTTTCCCAAATGACGGTTCGTGTTAGATTTAAAATTATAGTATGAAAGTAGAATAGATTATTCGAATCCGATCTCGCGGATAACAAGTGAATAAGGAGTAGATAGTACAATAGAAGGGATGAGGGTTTTTTCGTAATTCGTAAAGACGAATTAGCCCTCTAATTTTCATACGTAAAATTATTCGTAAATAAAAAATAATCATAAGCAGAGATTATTGAAGAACCGAACAATAAACGGTTCAGAGGCTGAGACCTCTTTTATTTAAATATTTGAATTCCTGGACTTCATCAAAGGTCCTAAAGGAAATCACCTTGAGCTAGTCTCTACTATATGTATGTGTGTGTGTGTGTTCGTGCGTGCGTGCGTGCATTAGGAATTAAAATAATCAATTAATATCAATTAATAGGTACTGATTATACAGTTCGTAAATGTCCAGTCGCAAGTCGGAGTTCGTAAACGACGAAACGCATTCGGCGATTTTCGTCTCTGTGAAATTTTACAACCCTCCTCGTTCAAAAGTTACGCATTAGTCGCGGGCGGGCGATGTAATTCGCGCCTTACATCCATAAAACCACAGCCGCAGGGCCGTGACGGCCGAAGGGACCGCCCGATTCAACTAATGAAATTCTTTTCTTAACTAAATTGTAGATAAAAATTCAATCCCGGCCGGCGAGTCGTAGGGACGTGCCTTAATCTAGACAGATTACGAGCAATGGAAGCTGACGAGCGATGTATAACGCCGCGCTGCGGTCGTTCGAACAATGAAACTTTTGATTTCGTGCTTAATTATTTTGAGCGCGCTTTTGGCATGATAACGAAGTGTTATCGTGCACGCTATGAGATCCATTCAAAAACCATAGATATTTTCTGTTAGAGATGGACTGTGGTCACCGATTTTGTGCATTTAGTTTGCATTGTACGCAGAATTGTGGAACAAACATCTCTCTTTCTTAAAATATTACTGTAATGTGTTGCAATTCTCGCGCTCGGAAAGCACGAAAATATTATTCGAGCTGACACTATCAATGTTCTGTTTCAAAATATTTACGGGTATTCACATTACCAAATTGTGATTTTTCAAATAATTCATCAAAGAGATACTTGTGAACGATGCAGCTGATTTGTACAGGAAAATCTAACGCATTTTTTGGGCTAAAAAATTATTTATGTTTTAAAAATGGATCAATCGAGAAATCCAAAAGCAATTTTAAAGAACTTTTTTTTTTAATTTATTAAAACGATATTTTTTAATTGTTATCATTGAAAGTTACGACGTTCGATGCAGCTTTTATTAAGTGCATTTTTTCCGAATAATATACCGATTTCGATGAAAAGGAATAGAGCTTATTAGACTTTAGAAACGATTATTTGAAAAGATTGCAAATGATTTTAAAAATAAACTGAGGTCAACAGCAATTGAGATTAAAATAAATCTTAGATGACATTAAAATCCTCTTTTGATTCGCATTCCACTTAAATATATGATATACATATAAAATGAATAATAACATTGTCAGATAGGCGGCCAAACAAATTGTTTCTAAAGCTAACGGATCTCTAAAACATATCACAAAAGTTTGAGCATTCGCATGCAGAGGGTCCCGTATAAGGAATTATCAGTATATTTAAATAAGCTTGTAGTTTACAAGGAATGAAGAAGGACTGAAAAGTAAAGGATTTAAATTAATTTCTTTAAAAACTATTAACTTTAAATTCATATTACGAGTACTTGTAGCTATTATCAGACGTTAGGCGAAATTATTTCAGATTATTTGACTTGCAAAGTTTGGAGATAAAGTGGAATATTTCTTCGTTTCAAAATTTAAATTTTCCAATTACCTGTGACTGAACTCGAATTGGTATGATGTAAGAATAGAGGCGTATTATGCTTTGGCTAATTTTTTGCTCGAAATAAAATAACGTAAATGCAAAACAGAAACATATTTCTTTGTTTAATATTAGATGTAAATCAAAATATCAATTTTATAATCGAAGCAAAACGCTTCTATTGTAGTTTTATTGAAATTTTATTCAATAAAGTTTAGAAGATATTTAAGAATTTTTGTAGTGAAATGGTGGCATATTGAGAAAGCCAATTTTAAGCACTCGAATACGATTGAGTTTGCATGAAAAGATTGATGGATGCTAATGAACCAAGAGAGGTATGAAGAGCTCGTACCATCTAGAAATCTATAGTCTCTGCCTACCCTTCAGGGAAATAGGCGTGAGTTTATATATTATGTATATTATTAATAAAAATCTTTATAATTTTATTCAATAGAAGTTATCCTATACTGTATTGCTTTTTAAAATTCAGAAGCATAATTGTAATAAGCAAATGTTTCACTATCAATTTTTCAATTAGCGTTAAGTACGAAAACTAATAAATTGATAGAAAGTTTAATTTGTAATGAAATAGAAATTCTTCAGTTAACGCCTCGTCAAATGTATGGACTATTTAAAATATAGACTAATCACACATTGATTTAGAAATTGCTTTGTTTAGTAAAGATGAACCACGCCTGTACTATCTTTCCATTCATTACCAGCGAAGCGATTACAGTCCAGTGGTTAGGCAAGGCTACACATCATTTTGACATCACAAACGGTGTTTTTTAACTCACACACACACACACACACACACACACACACACACACACACACACACACACACATATATATATATCCTTTTGGTAAAGGAAAAACGTGAATTTATAATAATTTGACGAATGCATATAAATACAATACTCTCACAAAATACAAGCATGAAATTTCCATTCCTCGTCTATCACTCTACAAACTCCCTCCATCAGCCCCTCCCCTCGCTATCAGGCCATTCTTTCCTCCATAAAACATTATTTATACTCTCTCTGGTAGCTCGCATGCTCGTTTGCTCCTCGACAATGCTATAAAAAAAAATCGCTACCAAACTTCACAGGATCACCCATTAGGCTAATCTCAAGATTTCCTAAAAATTTTATTAAAATCGGTCTAGTCGTTTTGAAGTCCGTAGAGAATATACATACATACGTCGCGTTTTTAGGGTTTAGAGCCAAAACGGCAAAAACGGTACCTTTATAGTGTCGTCATATTCGTCCATCCGTATGTTACAGGCATTTTACTCAAAGACTACAAGATCTATATTGATTAAATTCAAGGAATAGGTGTCTTGTATAAGCCGGTTTTTAGTTTGGTACTTATATAAAAAAAAAAAACAAAATTCTGGGTAGCCATTCCATACATGTAACAGTAGCTGAAAATTTTTTTCAGTAAACATCAACGTATTGCACATGTTTTTCAGTTTTCGAGTTCAACAGTTCTTTTAAAGTCCCTTTAGGATTTCTAAGCAATTATTTTGATTCATTGAATAGTTTCAAAAATAATCGCCCCGAAAGTTGCAGAAATTGTCTTCCCCCATGATTTATTAAGCCTTAAGTGCAAATAATATGAAAAAAATAGTGAACGTAACGCTTAATAAATACTCTCAATGAAAAATATTTTCAACATGATCGGATGTGCCGTTTTTGAGTTATTGCCGAAAAACTGCCTTCTCAACAAAAAGCCCTAAGTGCCATGAAAATACGCTCTTTTGATGGTGTACTTTACACTAGTTTTAGTGTAATAGTTGACATACCTACACGTTGCTCATATTATAGGCGACTAAAGTGTTCTAAAGTGCTTATACCTATTATGTGCGGGAAACATGGAAAAAAGTGTAACAACCTAGTTTTTTCATCTGTATATAGTGCGTTTCTTTGTAGTAAGGGTTTCGGAACCGTACGTATGTACGTATTTATGGTCTGACATGCACTTGTCTTGTTATATATACGAAACTATGTAAGGATGTAATATTTGGAGCAAAGTGAAAAAAAAATATGATTTTGTATTATTGTTGTGAATAAATGTCAACTAAATCCATGTAAGTAAATATTTACAAAAGTGATATATGTGAGAACGGTTGGCGTGTTCATTTACTTCAAAATAAAATAACATAACTGACTCTAATTTTTGGTTTTATTGACTTCACATTTATACCACTTAATTAGATACTAGGTACTACTGGTGAGCATTAGCTGGCTGACGACCTTATACGAGAGTCTGCCTGCGAGAGGTATCGGGACTAGACGCGACTCGACTCTCTCTGGCGGGCAGGATCGCCACCGGCGCCGTGTCGCATATAGGTGGGAGCGAGGGCTTTCCTATTGGCTGCCGATCACGTCATAACTTCCTTCAGAACATCGGCCGGTGTTTCTTACCATATAAGGTAATGAATTTGTTCCCGGGCCGCGTTCTGGGAAAGTGCCGTGTGCAGCCTGAGCCCGTCGCGCGATCGCTGACGCATCGCCTGTGTATGTGGTGCAACCGCTACAATATATAAAAAATTATAATGAAGAAAGTTACCGTATCACAATGTAGCGACGCCTGCAATAATGTAAATATTAAACAAAAACTTTATATTACAATCTTTTTATCTGCGGTTGTATTAACGTTTTAATAAAAAAATTCCTTATAAAATATGTTATAAAATTTAATAATATCTATTAAAAATGTGTTAAAGCTCGACTCATCTAAAAAGGTAGATTAATTTGTTAAAGAACATTGTTTAGGCATCCCTGTAATTCCACGAATAAAATGGTTTAAGGGCGTTTTATGTCGTATTTTCTTCTTTTTTTATTTCTGAATCTGTGGTAAGTTACAGTTTCAAGCTCGATAACATTGTCCAAGTCTTTTATTCCTCAATCTGTGGTAAGTTGTAGTCTCAAGCTCGATAACCCTGTCCAACATCTCATTCATACTGATATTGTAAATGTAAATTAGTCCGCCTGTTTGTCTGATTTTTTCACGATTAAACCGCTGAACGTCTCATGAAGTTTTGGTAATAGCTCGAATGCCAGAGAAGGACGTAGGCTATGATTTGTTTGTCTGTCTTTTATAATTCAAAGATAGTGGAATTAAATTCACTGCAATGATAGAATACACCGTTGCGTAATATATAAGCTAATGTCTGTTTATCTTTCTGTCTGTCCGTCTACATCCCTTGTTTATAACTCGACAACGACATAACCGATTTTGATGTTAAGCATAACAATAGAACTTATCTTTACACAAAATACAGTTTATCGTTTGTTTGTTTTGTTTTTATATTGCTCGTTTTGGTTAGAGAGCTTAAATAGTGGGTAAAGTAGAGAGAAATATGCATCGTGAGCGGAGGGTTTGGAGTTGCTGGGAAAATCGATATGATTTGGGAAAAAGCGAGGGCCAAAGAGTGTCAAATATCCTACTGTAATGCAATGATTAACGTTAATGGGTTAACGCTTTCAAAGTCACAGTGAATGAAATTATTTTTACACTTCATCTTCTATGAGTAAGATACAATATTATAGCTTATTATTAAATGTGAGAGTTCATGACGATATTTGTAATGCAATTAACTCTAAACTGCTGAAAACTCATGAATTAAATTTAATGAAAATAAACTAGCTTTTTGTTTAACACAGGCAGGATACACTTTATCGCGCTAATCTCTTTCCTGTAAATTATTTCTGTCTAAAAATTCACAAAGAAACGCGTTCGCTATCGAGAGCGTAACTGATATCCGAATCGGGAGCGAGACTGAGATTCGAAAAAAGAGGAATGAGTGATAGCAATAGTGGGAAAATTTCGAGAATTTCGAGGAATTGAATGGTTTCGTTTCCCATATTTTTTTTTAATTTTGTGAATTTTCTATAAAATATTTAAATTTCATAGCGGAAGGTTAAACAGTGTTTTCCCACATATTAGTTTACATTATCGTCGATACTCCAACTGCAGTGTTAGGTTGCAGGTGGAAATTAAAATATTCTTTTTTTGTATGTGACATAACTATAAATGTGCTATTTTCCGATTTTACGATTCCAAGTGGCGGTAGACTAAAATTTGATTTCAATTTCAACTTTATATCTATGTTCAGTTCTAAAAAAGACTTGATAGACAGATGTACAACAAAGTGATGTTATAAAGGGCTTTGTTTCTTTTTCTTTTGATATACGGAACCTCAAAAATGAAGAACTAATTTTATATCTAGGCGGTCGCAGCTGCGGGTAAAAGTAAGGTCGAATAAAAATTTTTCGACCTTCAATTTTTTTTCCAGTTATTAAAAGTTACATTAGTTTTAAAAAATACATTAAACGCTTTCCCATTTACGTAAAACGTTTTAATAATTAAAAATTGAAACAAAAAACTCTTCGAAACGTGTTTAAATAGTTTGTTTGAAGAATATTAAAACCATTACCGCCTCCACATCCACTTAAGCTTTTTTTTTTTTTTTTAATTTAGTGTAGTAGTTTTTTTCTGATTTTTCGCCCGACTGCAAAGGAAAGGTTACTGACCGTTTTACTGTTTTAGATTTTAAGATTCACGAAAAGTAAAATAATTATTGCAGTCGTATCGTCTATATATGTACATACGTTTATGAATGTTTCCTCACACCGCAGCTCTCTTTCACACCTATTGAGTCGGGACGTGCAACCTCCAGACTTTACACGTCATGCTATTTTATGGACAGAAAAAGGGACGCAGAAGTAAATTTATGCCGGAACATCGGAAGCCCGACATAGCTCTCGCATCAAAGATTCTAGACATACCGTACATCACTCGGTATGTGATCTGAGTTATCTCAGAACACAGTCGGCCTTTTAATGTAGCGATAGAAGGATGCATGAAATAAAGCGGCATTACGTTAAATATCTCTAATTTGGGTAAAAGTGCAAGTAGGGATTTCGTCACGATAGTTTCGTAACGAGAATTCTTTTAATTTATATGTAATATGTATGTTGTTTGTTGTCTACTGTTTATGTAGTATAGTGTTAATAGTAACAGTACTGGAAAAATCGAATACGGTCCTCTGTTAATGATTCTGAGAAACGCAACCATAACACGATTTATTATTGACTATTAGCGCCATCTAGCGGTGGAAATGTGAAGAAATAATGTAGTTATCGCTTTAATGTTGGTATGGGCAACCTTCGACATGTTGTGGGCCAAAATTTAGTGTACAAATACGTTCGCGGGCCGCTTTCAAAATTAGTGCATTTTAAAGTATTATTCATATTTTTTAGCGATAGATATCAGACATGAAATAGTACGACAATGTTATTGTAATACAATTTAATAAAATAAAAAATTAAATTAAAATAAATAAGTGCAACATTATAATTAAATCATGAAATTTGGAATTACTACAAACTACGAAAGTTAAATAGCGACATCGAAATCAATGAGACACTTGAGCTTGAATTTGGGAAACTAATCAATCGATGTTTGGATTAATTCCACTAATATAAAGACGTAAAGAATTTTCCAAATTATTGTCAGTCAGTCTTGTACGATGTTTTAGTTTGTTAACTTTCTTCATTGAAAAGAACTGTTCGCATTTGTAAGTACTGCCAAACGTACAAATTAATCTCATTGCAAATTTTCTAACTTGGGGAAAATAATCTTTTTCGAGGTATTTTTTGCAGAAATCGCGCAACTCCACGTCTTCAAATTTAGATTTCAATAGTGAGTTTCCTTGAAACTCAATTGTGTCTTTTTGCAAGTGTATTGGAGCATTTTGTACATTACTTTTTGTTGGAGTAACAAATAAATTGAAACATTCTTCCATGTTTTTGAAATGGCTAAATCTATTAGAAAATAGCTCCGACACTAACTTGAGTTCTTTAGCGTATTGAGCATAAGCAATATTTTCATAGGCAGAAAGCGTGGTGAAATGGTCATTGTTACCAGACAGCATCTGTGTAACCATTGAGCGGATTTTGTTCTAAAACGCTTTCAAATGGCTGTACAATTGATTTACTAACTGTCCTTCTTTTTAAAGTTTCATATTTAAATCATTCAAATAGCCTGTAAGGTCGACCAGAAATACTAAGTCACATATCCATTTTGGGTCACTCAATTCAGATAGTGGTTTATTCTTTATTTGCATAAAATCTGCTATCTTATTACTAAGCTCGTAATACCGTTTCAGTGTTTTCCCTTTGCTTAGCCCCCTGACTTCATAATAATATGTTACGTCGTCATATTCGGCTGATATTTCATCCAAAAATGCCTTGAACTAACGTTGGTTAAGTCCTTGGGACCGAATAAAATTGATGATTTTTACTACCACATTCATAACATTCTGGAGTCGAAAGAGCTTTGAACACAAGTTCTGTTGATGGATAATGCTATAAAGGACTATCTTTTTGCACATTTAATTCAGTTGTTTTTTCATTTAAAATTCCGATGAAACCTTTACGTCAGTCGATCATAGAAGATACACCATCTGTGCATACTCCAACTAATTTTGCCCATGGCAAGTCAAAACTTGTGAATACCTTTTGAACTTCATTAAAAATGTCCTCTCTTGTAGTGGTTCCTTTTAGCAGCTGTAAAACGAACAATTCCTCAGTAACAGTGAACTCTTTATCAACACCTCAAATAAACATAGCCAGTTAAGCTGTGACAGACAAATCGGTGCTCTCGTCTCATGCTATTGAAAATGATTCAAAACCGGGCATATGGTCAGTCAGTGTTGTTTTTATATCATTAGCCGTAATTTATATGCGTTGGTTAACAGTTCATCTTGATAAACTAATTTTTTCAAATTTATTTTCCTTTTCAGAACACTAAACACTGCAAACTTTTAACATACACTTCTTGACAGATTCTCCTTCGGCAAATGGTTTTAATGACATTGCCAATTTAAAACTAACTATAAAACTAACTTCCACAATATTATCAAGTTGTGTTCTTTGTTTATAAAACATTTGCTGCTGTTTTCCCAAATTTGTGATAATGTTCTGGATTTTGTATTTTCTTATTTATCCTATCAGTGAGTGCAGCATAGAATGCTTACTTGATTCTTTCATTATTGAAATGGATTCATTACACAGCAAACAAATAGGCCTAGTATTGTGCAAGATAAAAAAGAATTCTTCAGCCCATTTTTGTTGAAACTGGCGAGCCTCTGCATCTACTTTCGCGGCAAACATCAAAGGCTTTGATTTTTGCCGCCTCACTCTTTGATGATCGCCGCCGCTCGGCTTGCTCGCTCACTTGATTCCGTGAGTATGAGTAAGTCGTGTAATATTTTTTTTTATTGGGTTTTTCAAAATGTCTCACGGGCCGGATCAAATTTTACAGCGGGCCAGATGCAGCCCGCGGGCTGATTGTTGCCCAAATATGCTTTAATGGGATACTTTTGATTATATCACAATTTTTTTGCATTTTTATAGGGTGCATGTGGAATGATTGTATGTATGAATTCGTTACTCCTAATAACTCTATAGCGGAGTTTCCCAACCTTTCTTTTGTCGAGCCTCCCTCGATTTCTAGCAATATTTTCATGCCCCCCTTTCAATTTTTCATTACGAAAAAAAATTCACATTATTTTAAGGACTTATATTTATATTAATTCAAAATTATACAAAATAAACTTCAAACAAATTCGAAACGGTTTTTTTTTATTGATATTTATTATAATTATAGTAAACAATATTATTTTATTGGTTAATTTACGCGCCAAATGATTTTTTCTTTCAAAAATGCAAACGTATTGCGCCCCCCTTGATATCTCTCCACGCCCCCCTTGGGAGGCGCGCCCGACTGATTGGGAACTCTTGCTTTATAGAATGAAATGATGAACAACGAAAAAATAAGGACACTAAAAAGATGTATTTTCCTCTTGCTTTGAAATTTCTAAAACTTTTTAAAATAATATTTTATTGATTAAAAAATAATTGATCGCTATAGTTTTTTCATAAAGTATGGGTAAAATTGTGTTTACATTGCAGGTTTTTAAGATTGATGACTGACAGACGTTTGAGTGATCTTGTAATATATGTATATATTTATATATCATCTCTAGCCATGACATAGCGGGAACATTGTCATGAGATAGTTTTTGTGTCTTTCATGCCTTTAATGTTGCGTCATTACGACTCTACGTGTCGTTCTTCGAACGCGCTCGTCCTAAGTCGTCCGCTACGCCGGGCGGCGCACACCTTTCGCCAGGTCGGTCTTAATATTCGTCCGAAACAATTTCGGTCCGAGTAAATCTTTATCCGGGCGGCGCGGGCGCGGCGCGGGCGCCCGCGATATTAAATCGGCTCACATCCTTGCCTCTGAAGAGAGATTATCTTTTGTAATTGGATTCGCGATTAACGGCCGCCGCTTTCGGGAGCTCGGGGTTTTGTTCGGGCGCCGTCGGTCGTGGCCTTTTTGGTTTCGGAATGTTTACGCGCGTCTCCGTAATTATATACCTAGGGCGCGAAGTGGGGCGGGAGGGGGTAGTTTGAGTGGGACAGAGTTTAATGTCGGGTTATAAAGCGCGACAGTCTAGAAACCTCTAATGGCCCACGAGGGCCGGGCCGGCGGCGTTGCTGCGGACATTCTGGCTCGTTTAGTGGTAATTTTTTTTTTTGGGGTTCCGCGTTTAACTAGCTACCTTTGTGAGTTCGAAGTGTATGTGTTCATCAGTGTATAGGTCGTAAGCGTCCCGTAATCTCGTTGGCTCGTTCGTAGATGTGATATTTTCGTTGCATATAAATGAAATTGAAGTGTCAGTGTGTGATAGCTAAATATTTACTTTTTTTAAAGTCAAAGTCCATAGAGTTATTTATTTGTTGCCAGTACCCAAACAAACTTTTTTAAGATTTTTTCTGTCGACTTGCCAAGGGTAATTTTCGAAAGAGCTGTGTCAATTTAATGAAATTTTCATTGCAAAGAAGAAAAACTTATAAGACTATATAAAGGATAACTTTTATCTAGAAAATACTTAGGAGTTCTTGTAAAAATTTTGAATAGTCTTAAAAATGAAATCATTCGACTGAAAATGAATTGAAAGTGGAATCAGGATTAGAATAGAGAACGGGGTGGGGATCGGAATCGAAAATGGGACCGTGATTGGAATCGGAAACGGAAATGATATTGGAATCAAATGCGGGACCGGGATATGGATCGAGTTGGAATCATGGTGGACAGAATGTTATCAGTCTATATAAAAGATGTAGGAATTCATTATATGTCCATGCAGGCGGAGTCGTAGGCAAAAGGCTAGATATTAATAAATATGTTTACTTTTTTTTGTGCAAATCTCCGTATATATGTCTCGCGTATATGAACTCATTTTAGGTCTAGTTGCGAGGTCATGGTCGTCTAACCCGAGGTATTCGAGCGGTTTAATTAACTTCTGACATAGCTGCAGATCAGGCATATGAGATAAGGTATTGTGCGCTAGGTATTTTGCGTGACTTCTTCCTTCTTTTTAATTGACTATTTCGACGTGGTAGTACCATACAAGTCTGAGTGATATTTCAGAATCTTATAAACATTTATTAGGTGGTTTTATTCCTATTATACAATCACACCTATTTCCCTAATGGGTAGGCAGAAACCACAAATTTCCGCTTGGTACGATCTTAGCATATCTCTCTTTATATAGTAATTGTCACAAATTAAATTTCTTGCAATGGAAGCTGAATAGAAATACAATTGAATGGCATCTAATAGTTAGTATGAAACTAACTATATATATTAAATTATAGCAATATAATTTGAGTAATTTAAAGAGATTTACTGCTAGATATTTATGCATTCATACATAGATTGACATTTCATCTACTAATCATTAAAGCTATATAAAATTTCATATATTACGGTGGAGAAAATTTTTTTCGTATTTTATAATCGCAAAGTTGCAGTGAAATCTCTTTAGTTGTACTGTTTGTATCTGGTTAGTTTTGATATCACTTAATAAATAATATATTAAAAAATTAAAACAAAAAGAAAAACCGGCAGAGAGCATGTCGAATCAGGCTCAAGTCATATACTTTTTTTCATATTTCCCGCACAGAATAGGTATAAGCAATTTTAGTCACCTATAACTAGAGAAACAAGTAGGTATTTTTTTAGGTAGGTCTTCTTTTACTCTTAAACTGGTGTAAACTAAAGTGCTCTAGCAAGAGATCGTATTTTCATGGTACTTTTGTTGAGAAAAGTAGTTTTGCGGTAATAATTCAAAAACAGTATACCTGATCATGTTCAAAATAATTTTAGTTGAAAGTATTTATTGAGCGTTATTTTTGTAATTTTTTTCGTATTTTTTGGACAAACAGAAGTAAAAAATAAAGGGTGGGACACAATTTATGTTACTTTCAGAGCGTATATTTCCGAAATTCATTCAATTAATTGAATAGGTTTCGGAAATCTTAAGCAGTTGTTAAAAGAACCGTTGAAATATTTGCAACACGTTGATGTTTGTTGAAAAAAAATTTTTCAGGTTCTGTTTATATATGTGGAGTGACCCCCAGAAATATTTATTTTTGTTATTTAACTATAAAATTAAGCAGCAATTTATATAAGACATCTATACCTTGAACTTCATCAATATGGGTCTTGTAATTTTTGAGTAAAATGCGTGTGATATATGAGCGTACCGACAGACATGAGGAAACAATAAAGGTTACATTTTTGCCTTTTTGGTTCATAACCCTAAAAACCATGTCTCGTCATTTTATAATGTTTTTCTATTAACTAAAATGAGTGAATATAACGTAGAAATTCGTTGAGTTTTGAAGTTTTGTCACAAAAAAGGAAAAATGTGACATAAGTCACATTTTTTTCTGACCTATAAGTAACTAACGCAGTGTCGTAAAGAGTAGCATAAAACTGGTTCTAACGCTTTCAGTCCGATTATTTTAATGTCAAAAATAAACCTTACTCTCGTCGACCTGTTACGGATAAAGTGGATGCCATTTTGGGAAAGTAGAACAAGATCGGCATATGAGTTCTTACAACACAGCTGAAAAGCTGGAGATTGACCACAAAACAGTTTTGACCTATTTTGATAAAGCTGGATGTATAAAAAAGCTCGATACGTGGGTCACAAGCTCACTGAAAGAAATCTAATGAATCGTGTACTCATTTGCGATTGCGAGTGCAATGCCATTTAAAGGTAATGGAACCGAATCGTTTTTGAAAAGATTGATCACTGGCGATGAAAAATGGTTTACCTACGACAACAAAGTGATTGTCGAAAAAGATCATGGTCAAAAAGCAAGTAAGCTCTACAGCAAAATCTCGATTGACCCGCAATAAGTTGATACATGTGTATGGTGCAAGGGCATTATTCATTATGTATCCTTACCGTTGGGCAAAACAATCAATTTGGATCTCTACTGCCAACAGCTGATGAGATTCTAGCAAAAAATAGAGAAAAAAACGGCCGGAATTGACCAACAGCAAGGGTGTGGTCTTTTAGTATGATAACGTCAGGCCACACACATTTTTAGCCACTCAGAAAATATTAAGAGAGTTTGGGAAGTGTTAATGCATCCATCATATATAGCTCTGAATTTGCATTTTAGATTTTTACCTGTTTTGTTTTTTTCAGAATTCTTTAGATAGGGTTAGGTTAACATCAAGAGAGGGTTATCAAAATTATTTGTCGCAGTTTTTTGATCAGAACTCCCCAAATTTCTACAGCAATGGGATTATGCCACTTTCTACAAAAGAGTAACAAATTGTTAATCAAAATAGCATGCATTTCGTTTAACAATTTGTTACTTTCATTTAACAAAACACACACACACGCACACGCACCCACGCACAAGATGTGTGTGTGTGTGCGCGCGCGCGCATGTGTGTGCGTATGTGCGTGCGCGTGTGTGTGTTTGCGTATACATAATAATTAAATGTAAATAAATTGAGATGAAAAATTATCTTAAATTCATATATAAAATATGAAAAAAGTTTCTTTCCCGACCTCATATTAAGTATACGTTATATATAAAATCGTCTAGGTCGCAAATTCGAACATGGATAAAGTGAACTGTTTATGAAAAGTTAAAAAAGAATGTTGGTTGACTTTACAGACTACAAGTACACCAGGCCATAAAAAAAAATGAAATAACAGTCTTTTGACAGAAAGATCGACACTCGTTAATTTTTATCGAGTTACAAAATTCGATAATCCGACAGAAACAAATTTAAATAATCCCAATTAAAATATTTTTGTAGATGCAAATTATATTTTGTCGGTGAAAAAATTGGATCTATCATCGAGAACATTTAAGCGCGACGATTCTGTATAAATACAAACTTTGACTGAAAACCAAAGAATTTATTTGAAAGACTTGGAATGGCATTGAAAGCCCTTCTAAAGAGAGTGTTATACCACGGGTTGCTCTAATTTAGGCGCGGTAAAGTAACTCTGACTGACGGAAAGAAATTGGTCACCCTTTGACGCCTTTACACAATAAAATATGCTGGCAGTGAAACGTTTAGTTCAAAATAACAGGCGAATTGCATACGAAGAAATTCAGTATACACTGCAAATTGAATAGCACAGTGTGCATGAAATTCTAAAAACATATTTTCGCGAAAGGGGATTAGTTACACATTGGGTAACGCAAAATCTAATGCAGGCTTAAAAGCAGGTTCGGGTAGGGTGATGCCGTGATATGATAGCAAAATTTAAAGTAAGTTCATCTTGACACATTTGCGATATCGTTACGAGCTGTGAATCGTGGATTTATTAGTATGATCCAGAAATCGAAGCGTCAGTCGACCGTGCGGCTGCTTCAAAGTAAACCTATTCTTAAGAAGGTGAAGTTAGTGAGAAGTGAAGTGTAAGTACAATTTTGACATCAATTTTTGTTGAAAGGTTATCTGTTGTCGGTACTTTGACGAGATTAAAGGAGCATCAATACTGAATTCTACGTTACCAAATGTGGGCCAGTTTTAATGTTGTGTGCAATAAGTAACTGAAGAATGAAATCCGTGTGCCTTCACCACGACAACGCGTCCGCGGTGCAGACGCGATGTCGGATCGGACGCGGTGCACAAAACAAGAGACTTTATTGACAGCACGGACTCAGGGTTGGAAAAAAAACATGTTTTTTTTTTAAAGAACAAAACATCATGTTTTATTTCAAAAACAAAAAAAACATGTTTTTTATTAATGCTTCATTGCTGTTTTATTTGCCTTGTTTTAAACATGTTTTAATCATGTCTTAAACACATACATATGTATAAAATGAAAAAAAATATATTAAAAATCAAAAAGTATTTATTTATTAAAATTATAATTATTATTTTAAAACAACAGTTACGTTAAACTTAAAATGCAGTCAAGTTCCTTTCAATTGTTGCCAACTCTTTAGTAAAAAAACATACCATAAAATGAGTTTTTTAATTTCTTCTAATTAAAAGTATAAAGAGTTTTTTTTTTTTGTGTTTTCAACATGTTTAAAACAAATTAGTTTTAATCATGTTTTAAACGTGATACATAATTTTGTAATGTTTTAATCAGTGTTTTAAACGTATGTTTAAAACAAATGTTTTAAACATTGCCAACCCTGAGCACGGTGGTCAGACCTAAGGTCATTCTCTTTTCAGTCTTAATTTAGCGCCGTTTGATTTTTTCCCTAAAATAAAAATACAAATCATGGCAACAGAGTGTTCCTCATCGGAAATGGTGAAAGGTTTTCAACATTTGGCTAAGGATGGATAACCTGTCTTTAAAATGTATGCTATACGTGAATGACCAAGTAATCCTTACTTCGTCGCCATACGAGCTGCAGGAGACGGTGTCTAAAATGAATGATTCTGTTAAGAAAAGAGGTATAAAGACTAAGGCTTGAATGAGGCGAAAGCACGACTGAGTGCGGTATATATATAAAAGGTGAGAAAGTTGAACAAGCGAAAGAGTTTGTATAATTAGGTAGTCTGTTTACAAATAATGGTAAGATATGATAGGGATATCGGAGAAAAATTGAATGCGGGAAATAAAGTGAATGGTGCCTTGCTTGTTACTAAGAATAGTAAAAGCGTCTCACGACAATCGTGTTTGGAATATTGTGGTCTTGATCTCTACGCTTATGTATGGTAGTGAAAGCTTGGTATAGCAGAAAAAAAATGAAAGTAGGATCAATCCGGTGGAGATGGAATCTCTGCCTAATATGTGCGAAGTGTCCGAAAAGATAGATTTAAAAACAGTGATGCCAGAGAGCGGTGTGGTTTGAAGGAAAATGTAGTGACTATAGTAGAAAAAGGTATGTAGCGGTGATTTGACCATCTGCAAGGATGAATAAAAGTAGACTGATAAAACAAATCGCTAGAGCGAGACAAATATCGTCTTAGAAAATCCTATGCAAATCATATTCGTGGCATGTTAAAAAAAGGGCCAAATTTTAAGCACCTGAAACCGATGAGCTTGCATGAAAAGATTGATGGATGTCAGTGAGGCAAGAGAGATATGCAAAGATTGTACGATGTGGAAATCTATAGTATCTGCCTACCCTTCTGGGAAATAGGCGATTTCGCTTTCATAGGTATTGATTTGTTTAATATTTGATCTTTCGTACAGCAGTCTGTTGAACTAAAAGACATGGAGAGATCCTGAATTTATTGGGTGCGCATATGTATTTCGATTTTAGTGTTTGTCCCATACAAGTTGTCCTAATGTTCTCAATCAGCTTATTAGAGCTGTTTACTGAAAAAAAAAAGTCCTCAATGGCTGTTTAGTAAAGTTTTGCCATCATTTCCCATTGGATCAATAGGACCAAAGTAGATACATCAGGGTTAAATACACTGTGCTTTGGCATGACGCTTTACTTCAATTAGCTTTGGTTTGGGTTTAATATATTGAGTTCGTTTTTATCGAGATAACCGTCTTGGGGTCTGAAGTGCAATATTTTGACTCCATCATCTGATCCTCATGATCGTTAATAGTGAAAAGAGCAAAACATAACAGAACCAAAACAGATCAGTCTAAAATAGAATGGACGAGACGGAATTGGGCACGGCGGACTCGGCGATCGCGCGTAGTACAACTCAAAAAAATCAATTGAGCCCTGCTTCAATGGGCTCACGGACCGTAAATGATTTTGCAACGATCATGTTCACTTTTGAATATTCAATTCTGTTCACCGTCTAGAATAGAAATAAACCATTGAAGCAAATCAAATAAATTGAGACTTATTTGATTAGTTTCTGTGTTTATTGTTACGTAATCTAGATTAGTTGTCACTAAACTTTTCCATTGCGTACCTTTCGCCGTCATCACAAATCACGTCACTACGTGTAGTGAGTGAAACTTATCAAAACCGATCAAGTGGAACAAACTCGAGTGTCTTCCAATAGCTATTGAAGCGTTACACCCCTCAACCCCCACCACCTGGCTTCTTTGTGACGTCGGCTCGACTACGACCTCTAGGTGGTATCATATTAGGGTATTGTCATAAGCGTCGATTACGTTTGCTAATTTAAGTCAGTATCATCATTGGATGTGGACTCGCGGACGATGTGAGGGAAAAAATGATTACTAGATATAATACAAAATCCTTTACCATGAAAAAGCACTTAAGTGTGTAAAGTTTGACAACAATTGATAAAATGAGGTTGGACTTTATTGATCTCATAGGTATATACAAATATTCATTTTTATGTATTCAGGTACGAGTTTCTGAAGCTGTAGAACTTTTCGATGACCTATTAGATGTAGTGAAATAAAAAGATGTATGTACTATTACTTTCAAAATGATGTTTCGAATGGAATTCATATAAATGATTAGAGAAATAGTATAATAATAATTTAAGTTACTAAACTATTTTTCTATATATTACATATAAATTTATAGGCTCACAAGATAAAATTATCAATATTATTTATACAACCAACTCGTTCCGAATCCAAGTTTTTATTTTATTTAAATTTATCGACGAGAGCTTAAATCGAGCTTTCGTGTAAATAAATCGTGCTGAAGAAGTTAGCGTAATCCGCAAAATCACAGTTCACGTTTCCAGGTTTCAAAGAATCGAAGCGGCAACGCGAAGGTGTTACATGGAAATTGACGAATTAACGAATTAACCCGACCCGCCGCTGAACAAAATTGACTTCGATGTACCCACATCGCGACTATTTAATTTCGGCGAATTAGGAAAGGCGAACGAGACGAAAAATAGTACCCCATTATTCGGCCAAATAGAAATGTCCGTTTCTCGGGTAAGCGTATTAAAGAGCGAGCATTGGTCGCGCGATGGCGGACGGTAGATTTCGCGCCAAGTGAGCCCGAAAACGGTTTTATGCGCCGTCCGCCCGTAGCTCAGTTTTATGGCGATATTCGCCGTAATGCGAAATCGCCGCGACGATTAATGCAGTTCACACATTATACTTTGTCTGCGTTCGCGCCTTCTGTCGCTTGTCGTGATAAAATACTGGGTACGTTCTGTGGTGGATGGTGCAACATTTTTTGATTGATATCTAAAATATTGTTTTGTGAGCATGTAGATAGATGCATACGATATGATAACAAGTGAAAATGAATAAAAACAAGCGGTGTGTACACGTATGTCGTTACTTTGGCGGGAATAAACAATATTTACAGAGTAAATTGTCAATCTTTAGAAATTTGTTTATATACACATATAAACAAGTCCCGGGACGGCTGTACATTTTATCAGGTGAAGTATTTTTGAAAAAGGTAAAGATCATTTCTAAAATGCATTTCAACAAGGAATTCAATGGTGACCTTTACTTTGACCTTGAACTTGACGTTTAAGGTCAACTTTTTTTTAAATAGAAATCCCCATTTTTTACACCGGCCATCAATATATTGATATAACATGTAACAAGAAAAATCAATTGGCTCCATGAATGCATTGAATGCATTGTTTGGCCGAACAGTCGGTTTTTTTAAGCTATTGCATGGCTTTTATCGCGGGCTTTGAGCGCGGCGACCGAATCATGAAATTCCGTAACAAAAAGAAAACCTAACACCCTCCACTCCGCCTACCATGTAATTCGACCGAGCGTTCGCTTAACGTGTATGTATATGGTACGACTGTACGAAGCTCGCACGGATTGAGACGAGTTGCTCCGAAATCGGATGAATACGTAAGCAGCTGTTTGTGAGAAAGTACATAGATGTATAGGTATTTATCATATCTTTATAATGCCACACTCACTGCATGTGTCCCGTAAGTATACATGTAGGTATATATGTATACATAGGTGTACCTATGTACAACAGTGAATAGTAGTTGCTGGTAAATAGCTATACCCGTAAAATTTGTGTATAAAGTGTTTTAAATATGAATAAACAAAGTGCATTTATAAATGAAGAAAGTGATGAAAAACTTGAATTAATATCAAAGAAAAAAAAAAATACTGCATAAATAAATAAATAATTATAATTGCATAAGTTGATAAAAAATGCTATGCAATAGCTTTACCGCGGCAGTCCCCAAGTGCCACACGTTTAATTATTTTTTTTCAGTTATTTCATATAACAGTCGTAACCATATTTGCGAAATAATAATTTTAATTCTTTTGTAAAGGTGTATTTCTGCAATACAGAATCATGAAAAAATAATGAAGAATTATTGAGATTTAAGTGGACTTAAAAACAGAACCGTGAATAATTCAACAAGGATGACCCTTGACGCTTGGACAAGATAAAAGTAAATGCTGGGACATCGTGAATATTTGTCCCACCCACCCACTCAGTTGATCACGCATCACAGTTGAGCTGTCATTTCGGTGTTCAGTGTTACATTCAGAAACTCATCAATTCAAATCAATAATATAGTTCTAAAATTAATAATTGTCACAAAATGGATGTCAGTGAGCACGCCATTTGGCCGATTTTGCTGAGGCACCTTCAAATATTTATCACAACTCTAACGTAACTTTTCGGGTTCGAACATAACAAATTATGTTTGAAATATAGATAAACATTAAATTACATTGAACAACTAAGTGAATTAGGCCCTACACGTATGTGCTTTGGGTTTGTATTTTCAAATACAGCAACGGAGACTCCTGCGTGAATTAAACTGACCTACTTGAGCCCGCGCAAATTTTACAGTATGTTATTGTACAATGAATCAGAATGGTATATATCAGTTCGCATCATTAGCAAGCATCAGTATTTTCAGATCATGAAGGTAATATTGATCATAACAAAACAGTTAGCTTTCATGTATAATTAAAAAAAAAACTTCATGACGTTGTTATAAAGTCGCCTAACTTTATGGTATGCTAAGTCTGTGCGCGTAACTTTTGTCACCTGTTGAAAATACACCCTTATTTGTTTCTTTCGACGCGCTGAAAGAAGTATGACCTAAAAGAACATTATTTTCTAAGACGTTCTTCACCTCTTTCTAACCTATTGACTAGTAAACGATTACGGCTAAATAGTTTTACATATACAAGATCATTGTACGGAACGTGTGATGTGATATGATGACTTGTAATTATTTGGTTTTTTTCATTAAAATTTCGTTTGAGAATGTGGTTTTTTAAAATAGTATGTTCATCTCCTATCGAACAAATATGTCATATTTTTAGTGGGAGTTGTGACCCGCACTGAAAATAATATAAATAAAAATTGATTATTATATAATAATATAATATAAATAATAATTAATTATTGTTCTAAAGTTGCGTCTCATAAGACGCAACTATTTTTATTTATTTTCTCTAAATATTTTAGATCTGAGCTTGTGTCAAAGCATTAAAATCTACTAATATCTACTATCTTACTCTAGAAAATATGTGGTAGTAATTAGTAGTTATTTTTGTTACTTACTATTATTTATCCCGCAGTATTGTCTGCCTATCTGTTTATCTATCTACGTCGGAGTACAGCAATGTACGACAAATGTGATATCTATAAATCAACATATTTCAATAAAAACAGAAATAGTCCTAACAGTTAGAAAATGAATTTTCTTACTTCGTTTCACAGTAACCTGATCTTAATATAATGAATGTAATATTTTTGCAGTCAAATTTCTGATTCTATATTCCGTAAAGTTTTGTATATTTTTTTCATGTTAATAGGCACACAAGATCAATTTTATCTCTCGTCAGTGTTTGTATGCACTGCTAAAAGCCATGTGTAGGTTACTGGTGTATAGTCTAGACCATTATACATGAAATGGTGGCCTAAATAATAGATAGATTTATGAACGCATCGTTCGTTTACAAACGAGTGACTCAGGCTCAATATCAAGTCTGGAGCGTGTACAAGTGAATTCGGCCTAGACATTTTACAGTAGGTACATATCGGCAGTATCGAAAACATCCATGGAAAGAGATTATACTTCCATACCACGGGTATATATACATATAAACCTAATTATTTATAAACACGTGTCTAGGTAGTTAGGTACAGTACAGCGCACGAAACTTTGCCGCTCTGAATCGGCTGAGAATGATATACTGCGCAAGTCTTAAGCTTCCCGACCCTTCCTTCTTTTCCGACGGGTTCCTATTTTATGCCATTCCAACGCTTTCGTGACAAACTTCACAGCGGCAAAGTTTCGTGCATTTGGTTGCCACACAAGTAGACGTGGAGACGAACAAAATTTTAAAATTTTTGAGGCTTTATTCATGCCGAGCATTTTCATAGCAATTTCATAGCGAAAGCAAATATTCCATATTTGCTTTCGCAATTTTCTCAAAAAATCGCTTTATAAGTATCGTAGGTACTATGTGCATTCATCAGTAAATGGAATGTTATGATACGTGGGTGAATTTATAAATAGCGAGGCAGCTGGCTGAAACACCTCACTTCCTTATTAACATAAAGGTTGTGAATTTGAAATTATTGTTTGTTTTGAATAATTACGATACAATTTTGTTTACTTATCAGTCCATGTGGACGAGGCCGGATTTCCATATGCACGATAATTTATTCGAATTAGTAGCACACATTCCGTTTTAACGTACCCAGTTTATTGATTTAGCAAACAAAAATCACTGTGTTAGGTTTCGAATTAATGAAATACTACATTTATGGTCGTTGAGATGAAGGAATTATGTAAGAATCTATTTAATTTGGAACTGTAGAGCTCACGGCTTCATTTATATAAATACACCATAATTGAATGTAATATTATTTATAGCAGTGGGCAAAACTAAAGTAATTTTGAGAAAAAAGATTGAATAAAAAGTTAAAATAGAACGTAAAAGACATGTATCCACATGTGTTATACGTGTCGTTGTCCTAGTTCACCATAGTGTAATGAGACCGTCTGCTGATATCGTTATCTAGAGATACCTTCGAGGAGGATTTGAGAATTTCAAATATTATAGAACCTTCCGTGTGCGCAATGACCGTAGATTGAAAAGAAAAAATATATATATATATATATATATATATATATATATATATATATATATATATATAATTTATTAACATATGTAACAAAATAAATATTGGCTATTTTATATACCGAAAATTTGCTAAATTATGTAAAGGCAGCAGTAAACAGCTTTAAAATAAAATGTACTCATATTACATTCAATTTTATACTACGCAAAATCGTAGTACAAACAGAAGCATGTCTTAATTTGCTTTCCTACAGCACAGCCAAACATCTATACAATTTTTATATACACGTATATACATATTAAAAGCATAAATTATTATATCTATAAAGCTGTAGCGAAGATGTGACTGTACCTACAGTAGAAATATTTCCGGAAAATTAATTTGGATCGATTTGGTAAAGTGGTCTGAGCCAAGAACAATGGTTTCTAGATCTTTTTGTCTGTGTGCCTAGATCAAGCAGAAATCACCAAATGGAGTTTCAGGCGCTTTTTATGTTCAGATATCTTTAGGTATCTGGGCTCCAACCGAGAACCAGAAACAAGTATCATCTCATTTTGTTCTTTAGAACCGGAGAAACAATACCGGAAACTCTGGCTGTAGAATACAGTTTGTTTAATGTAACTGTCAATTGTTTTACTATTGTGGCGTGATTTTGAAAATTGCGTGTCTTTATCACCATGATTTATTACAATTTTTGACGTGGGCTAACTCAAAGTGTATCGATCAACTCACTACGACTTTTGGGGACAAAGCATCATCAAAAATAACTGTATTCACTGGTTTAGTGAGTTTAATCGTGGGTGGTCTATGCTCACGGACGAATTTAAAAGAAGTCGCCCTAAATCGGTTGTTGTACCACAAAATATCGATGCTGTGCGGGAACTGATAGTGCAAGATCATCATGTTACATATCGTGAGATAAAGGCGTCCCTAGGCTATAACGAGCATACATAAGATATAACACGAAAATTTTGCTGAAAAAAATTTTGTTAAAATTTGTCCGCGTTGGATTTTGCACAACTTGAGCGATCAAAAACAGGCGCGTGTCGATTGGTGTAAAAAAATCGTAAAAAATTACATTGACGGTGCGTCAAAGCTGTTTGTAATATCAACATAAGTCAGATGAATTTTGGGTCTATGCTTATGACCCCGAAACTAAACAACAGTCAATGGTGTGGGCATTCCAAGATGAGCGGAATCCAACTAAAATGATTCATATAAAGAACACTTTAAAGCAAATGGTTGACTGTTTTTTTTTTGTATAAATGGACATGTGGTTACAATGGCACTAGAGAATCATAAAACAGTTAATTGAGTGGTACAAGGCCATTTGTTTGTCAGAAGTCTTTGAAGAAATAACAAAAAAAAACTGACAACGCAGAATCATTCTTCATCGCGACAATGCTAGCTGTTACACATCGGCCGAATCTATTCAATTTTTGGAAGGTTGAATTGACATCCGTCAAAAGATTAAATTGACGGTCATCATCCGTACAAGCACCGATTTGGCACCCAACTATTTCTCTTTATTCCCAAACGTGAAGAATAAATTACGTGGCCAACGGTTTTCGAGCTGCGAAAAAGCCGTTGATGCGTTCAAAGTGCACGTTTTGCAGATACCTCAATCGGGATGGAAAAACTGCTGTAAAATTGGTTTCAGTGTACGTAAAAGTACATCGACCATTATGGCGAATATTTTGAAAAGCAATAAAACCGTTTTAAACGATAGATGTTTGTATCTTTTTGATATTCCGGACACAGAAATAGCAGCCCTCGTATACGAAGATTTATCGGAAATCGAACCCGATAAACGAATTCCGAAATGGACTGCGAAACAGAAATTAAAGCGTTCTCAATGGCAAACTGAAAAATTCCACTCTATCGGGCGATAATCGACGTCGGATGCAAGACTCCGCCAGATTTATGCGTTCCGTTATTGCACACCGGCGGCGGCGCGCGGCGCTCGGGCGCTTTACGGCGTGCGCGGGCGCGCCCGCGCGGACTAACTCGCCTATTTCGAGAATGCATATCTGCTTTCGACGGGCATCGATATCGTCTGCGAAAGTTTTTTATCGTTCACAGAGGGCGTTCGAGTGTGCGAGGGATGAGGCTACGTTTTATTTTCGGTGATCGGCTGTAAAATGAAAATCCTTGGATTCTACAGCGGAGTAGATGCGTACGAAATTCGACAAATTATGTCAAAATTCGAGAAGTATCACAATAGATTCCTTTTCAAGAATATATGAGACTATGGCCGTAGTTGATAAAGAAGTATTTTTAGTATCCATTTAGCCCTGTTTTAGTTTACTCAAGCTTATTCAAAAAGTCTCGTAACCGGTATCATAGACTAACTTTATAGAGGTGGTTCCTTATACGTGGATGAAGAATGAATTATTTACAATCACCTTTTAAATTTAGCACTCATTCTTTCAAATGCGATCCCGATACTGATTCTGTTCTGATTATATAAAGATTTTATGAAGCAATCTTTAGGCATGTAGAAGTAAATAAAAATCTGTTCAGAGTTGTAGAGTTACGTGGAAAAGAATACCGATTTTCCAATTCTAACATGACATAGGTTAGGTACTAAGTTACATTGTAATTTTCGTATAACGAAATAGACGAAAAAGCTTTTCTGTAGCATATACGTTGAAAAGAATTCGGTGGCTTACAATAAGGTCCCAGTTGAAATCCAAAATTTGCCTTTTCATAAGTTAAAAACTTTCATTAAAAAAGTTATGTGGTAAGGGCTATTATGCCGTGTCTGAATATATTAACGAAAAAACCCGTAGAACTGAACTGCTCGTCTATCAGGCTGTTTCGTGTAATTTTCAAATGTTGTGCGTGCTAGTTTTATTGACTATCTATCATACATCTTTGAGCGAAACTGAAAAATGAATGAGCATTCGTAATAGATTAGGTTAGGTTACGTCATTATGATATACTTTTCGTATTAACATTACCGTTAATACCAAAAGAATACCATAATGACGTATTTCAAGTATAATTCAATTATTAACGAAACAGAGATATTTGAAGTGAAACTTCTTTATCGGCGTATGGGAGAAATTTTATAGCAATGTAACGTTTTTCTGTTACGCGCCATCTTTATCTGTTACGCGCCATATTTATTCAATGTTATTAATGTCATCGTGGCATAAACATAATTGTTACTAAGGCCACCTGTCACATATACTTTCTGTCAACACTCTAGATCTGTCATATTCAGTTTGTATATATTACATTTTCCTATTATCTAAGTTGAAACCTTTTCAACCGACATACATGAACTATATCTCACATTCTTTCATTGAGTGACTCGATTTTATATGAAGCGTTCGATAATTTTCCTACAATTCTATATGGCCCTTTATAACATCGCATTAATTGAAAAGTTTTACCTATCACCCTTCTAGGTACATATACCATTACCAAGTCTCCTACATGAAACTCTGAACATTTCTATTTCTAAAACTCAGTAGTGACGTGAAAATAATATTTCAATTAAGTGATTAGCGAAAAAAATTTTATAAAGTTATTTGTATCCACGTCTATGATAATAAAACCTTTTGCACAAACTTTATCTAATTTAGCTTTATTCAACCAATTTCTGTGAAGTTGTAAATAGTAAATCATTTTTAGAAAAACGATGTCATAAAGAAGTTTCACTTTTTACGTGTGTACACTGATACACACACAGTTTGTTTTTTGATTTGATTTTGATATATCATCGAGGCTATATAATTATATTGTGTAAACGCTGTGATTAATTGTTATTTCTTCTGTAAATAACAATACATCAACAATCAACAGAGCAGACTGTTTCTGTGTTAATTCACCTTTAAGAGTACAGTCTATTAGTGAGAGGATCCCATGCGTTATTCATGCAGGTTGGGAAGGAAATTACATGACAATTTTTCAATGACAGTAGAACCAACTTCTTTTGTAGGGATTTTGGTAAAGTAGGCGGGTCAGATAATGCAGATTTCTTAATGAAACGTTTATTTATATCTATCTAAATATGGGGTTTGCACGCGCACGCCTCATATCCCATTTGTATTGAAAGATTTGGGGAAAATTTTATTGGATCAAACCTGGCACTTTATATGTGTTTTTGTATGTACACTACTATGTTGTGGTGTTTTCTGTTTCGGTTGATTCGGTTGGTATAATGATTTGTTTTTAAGCGAGTTGCTATCAAAGTGACAGAAAAGGAACTCAATTTGTAAATAATATTAAGAAAAGGATAGTTAACAAAATATCCGTGTAGCCAGTTAACTTAAAAAGCTTAAAAAAGTCTTAACCAGTCTGGTGGAGATTTTAACTTGAGTAATTTAAGCCGCGATTACCTTGTCCTCCTTAAGTTTTTCACGTTGAAAAGTTGCTGCAATAATTAAAATTAAAGCTTATAAATAAATAAAATTAAAAATTATAGCAATGTAAAATAACATGAATAAACCTTATATTTTGTAACTGAGAGGCGTTAGACATATTTACACCGTATTATGTATTTGTCTAAACGTAGTGGTACTACAAAGTCTGATTCTTTTTATTTTAATGTATTTTTTTAATTACAAATATTATTTACATATAAAATATAATGAAGCGTACACGTCAAACGTGTTTAAACAAATGTAATTTGGCGATATGTGATAAATTTAAGATAACCATATATAATATAAGGGTTACTTAATAAATCTTTAAAATATAACAATTCGTATATTTAACATACTAAATTTTCGCCATGATACATAACAATTAGATATTAACAGTTATGGTGTCGATATTTAGAAATTACATTAAAAGATATGAACTTTTGACTTGTAGAGATTTATAAATATATGACTACCACACCCACATATGACGTGGGGACGAAGTTTGAATACCGACGGCATGCACGTATTTTAAATGCCAATTTTCTCATGCTATGACGGTGTAGGAAAATATTATAGGATCTATATAGCAGTTCAATTCTCTGTTTGGAGTAAATAAAAAAAGAGTTCACCTCTTTTTGAGAATATTGCAGTATTTACTTTGGAACTACACAATAATCCTGGAATAGATTTAATGTGTTGGAATAAGTAATCCTAAAATTATTCGTGATTAAATGAATGTAAAAAAAATTTAAAAAAAAACATGAGTTGGTATAACCTTTACGCGTTAGTGAAGTTAAACTCTTTTTTGTCATAGTGACTAAATAAAAATCAACAAGTCAAAAAGAGTAATTATTGAATTTATAGTAGTTCACGTATGTTTCATTTGTCAATTTCGAGTACTGGCCATTTTGATTTTGAATGTTTTTTGTTTGGCTCTGAATTCAAAATTAAAATTATTCGGTAAACATGTGGTAGAGCCATGCTGTGATTGATTTGGCTGCAGCACGAAAATGGGGGGATTCAAACAGTGAGATACTACACTCTCATAGAATACATAGGTGAAGTAGCAGCTTCTGTTGTTGCATTTCGTCCAGAGAGTGAGAGTTCCGATGATCCACTTTCCGTGCATCATCTGATTCCCCCTGCGTCTGCCACTACCCTTTCTACTAAGTATCCTATTCCTAGCCAAGACGCCGCCAACGAACTGGTGACTTCTCTGCGGTTGGGAGTGTCCTTGGTAGCGGTGATCACCAACTGGTGATTTCCATGTTCGGTAGTCCCTCAAAAATGCTGAGAAATAAAAAAAATGCCTAAGCGGATTATATACTTTATTGAAACGTCACTCCTGCCATAAAAAAATATTTTGATACTCTCAAGTCGTTTTTAAAGAAATTTTGTTTCAATATTGATGAAACTCGTAACCATTCGAATCTTGAGGATAGATTTTGATTTGTTCCTGCAAGCCTGCAGATAACGAAATGCTGTCCTACATAACATAAATACATGTAATTTTTTCGATATGTCTAAGTTACAAACTAGATAAACAATTCTTACTTTTATCTACTTTCTAAGCCAGTACGGCACCAGACAAATTAAGTAAAAGTAAAAGGATAATTTCCGAGCATTAAACTACTAGCCAGTTAAATTCTCTAGATGGCCGTGACAAAGTAAGTTTATATTTGTAAAAGCGCAGGTAGTTAAAAAGTTACTGAGACTCGCGACTAATGATCGACAGAATTAGGCTTTCTGTTACATTGTTAAGTCTGTAAACTGAGACTTTCTTTGTTTGAAGCATAACTCCCGGTGCGAGGTGTTTGATTTGAACGTCAAGCTTTTTTAGTAAATTTTTTGTATATAAATGAAAACTCTTCTATGCTTTTGAAATAAATATCGTATAATAACATTTTTTAATTTGTGGTTAGTCCCGATTAGACTGTTTGTAGAGTAGAATTAATTTCAATTGTATATTCAATATAAAACAGATATCGTGAAAGTTAATGTAAATTTCAATTGTAGTAATGTTTGAATGTTAGTTTTTCTTTTTTTCATATTTCGCGTTCGATCTATTGAACAGAGCGAAAGTCAGAATTTGACGATTTACGACTTTGCGGTCTTTCACAATATGGTAATATCGGGGAATAAAAAAAAAAACAACAACACGAAGGCTATATAAATTAATCCTCACAATTCGTTCGTTTTCAATTACGCTAGAGCCGCTCCCCCAAAAAGTAATTGGAAACAAACATTCGTTCATTCGCGTCCAAATGGACAGGATGAAACATGTTGGGCGCGGAAGAAACGTTATTCGCGGCGAAGAAAAACAGGCTGTTTTAGTTCCGAGCCCTCCGAGAACAAGTTTCCGAGTGTACGTTGGTCATAGGTTAGCCACGAGTTCTGTTAGGGCTGGACCGTCGATCATTTCGATGGATAAGAATTCGGGACAATGCACTGGCTTGTTGTTACTCTAATATTTAAAACGGCTCGGGAAAGATAACTTCGAGCTGCGACTGATGGTAACTCATATTCATAAGCAGAATGTACTCTCTAAAACTGAATTAGTGGAAAACCACTAATTATTAGTCAATAGCTACTATTTTAAGATGTCCAAAGTATACGACCAGCAATAAGTGGTTATCCACTCTTTCAATTAGTAGAAATGATTACAAATTAAAATTGTAAATTTTCTACTAATTAAAAAGTATAATTCTACTATTATAAAAGTGATTATTTTACTAATTGTCAAGTGACTACTAATTCAGAACTACTAATTCAGTAGTGAAGTTGGGCCATATTACTTTTTTCAATTAGTGAAAAATTACTAATTGAAAAGTAACGCCTACAAACTTAGTAAATCTGTAGTAGATTCAACTAAAAATTACTAATTTTGATGTAGTTTCTACTATTACTACTTCAATTAGTAAAAATTCTACTAATTCAGTTTTAGAGAGTACGAAATATCTTGGAAAATATGCAATAAGTTAAAGAACTAAATAACTGTATTTCTTTTAATACTAAAAGCCTGTATAATTGTATATACTTTTATTCGCATTAGAGATAATAAATGTTTGAAACTCCAAAACTTCACAGAAAATAATTAATAACAAAGGCGATGATATTTGACGTTGTATACATCGAAAGTTTAACTTGCGTACATTAAAAATAAAATATTGATTAATCAGTAGTGGAAACAAAATCTTCAGTGAAAAGATAGGCGAATAATTATTAGTGAGTAAATGAGTGACCTTTGTACATACAAATTAATTTAAACAACTTGTTTTTACCTGACTGCACGACACAAAGGAGGGTAATGTTTTACCTTTTAGTTCGTTTTTTAGCAGGGCAGTCAGGTTTTTTAATTTTTTCAATAATAATTTTTTTTTGTTATTACTAGTGTTAAAACTACGTTATGATTGTGATGATGTTAATTGTGTGATGATGCAAGAATTCTAATGATAACTCAATCATCTGTGAAATCAATCATTCATTTAAGCATTTGTCTGAAGGCTGTTTAAATTGTTTGCAACCAAAGATGAAATGTTTGTTTTGAATGTACACCCCACCTGTGTAATCTTCATGCATGTAAGTTATATAGTTTTTGAATGTGCTCATAAATACCTCCAATTTGATACCCATATTATAATCATTAAGGAGTTTTTTTTCCACACTCGAAAATGGAGCCAACCTGTGTCCATATTGATTTTGTTTTTAAAAAAAACTTATATTCAGTGTCACTTGGAACAATATAAGGATCTGTTAAGGCATTCAAAAGTTACGGTGGAATAAAAAAGCTTATATAAATACATACATACTTGAACACTCTTTTTTTCGGACGCGCGCCTGAAAATGTTGTGCTTTCACTTTTGTTGATGAAGAGTACAAAATATTTTTGAGAAATTATTAATTTACATGTTAGGCTTCTATGTCTAAAGTTATGGTCAGTGTATATTCAAGTGGCAAAACTTATAAAGATATGTAAGTTTGTATTTAATAACCGAGGTTTCGCAGTCAGACAAAGAATCCTTGTAGATTCTCCATGTCCGTCTGCATGTAACAATCCGTTTCGCACACCGACTACTAATGTTATAAAACTGCACATCACACGCATTACGCATATTTGTGACGCCTAAAAAACTGTGAATAATATTGTATCACTCAGCCTGTAAAATGCAGGTGCGACTTTACTGTATACATCAACTTAATGTGGAATGTTTTGAAAATGCCTTTATCATTACAGCGATATGTTAACAATTTAGTTACTATAATCGTTTTCAAAATTTTTGTCGATTGCGCTATTAAATATTTTAAATACTGCACGTTTTTTTAGCCAGATTTTTACAATCAGCTTGCAGCGTGTAAAACTTTCTATCCATTTCGATGATGAAGATATTAACTATGAATGGGCCGGGTACCTCTATTGTTAATGAGAATAGAATTAGTGATCGACGTTGCTGGTTAAGCAATTTTAATCATTTAGTATTTGTACGCTTTCCGCGTGGGAATCTTCTTTCAGAGGCCTACGTTTCAGCATTTGAAATACTATGAACTACACGACTATTCAGTTAGAATTACCTGCTCATTCTGTCGTAGCTCGATCCTCAGAGGAATCATCTAAGTAAAATACAGCAAAAAATGTCCAAATCTTGACTTTTTTTTTATAAATTAATTTTTTTATCTAAAAGCAAAGAAAATAGATTACAATCATTATAATGTTGTATGGAAAGATTTGATAGATATACAATCTGATCTGGACCGTAATCCTTAAATATGTGTATATAGCGTGCTTAGAACCAAGGTATACCATAACAAAATAAACTAAACAAAAATTTACAAGAAATTGAAAAATGCAAAAAGCACACACAATCCACATTACAGAAATAAGATATCGTGCGTGCTGCGTTTGAAAGCGGTAGGTCTGCAGTCAAATACAACATCACCCGCGCCAGCGTCGGCCGTCAGGTCGTCGTACAGACGGGTCATTTCGCTTATAGTATTGTTGAAGGACGTATTGTTTTTGTAGGTTGGCAATGAAAATGTTTTGAATGCTCGAAATTTATGAAGAGTATTAAAATTCAGCAATGATAATGACGTAGGCTAGCCTATCGAGGAGAATACAATTTCGTGTAGACAAATTAGATCTATTTGCTTATGACGTGTTTCCAGTGATTGTACTTTAAAAGCAGAGCATCTTTGAGAATAGTCAGTGAAGGAACGGCCAAGATTCCGACGAAAAGTCAAGATTTTGACATACTTTCTTTGTACACTTTCAAAGCGCTTAATGTGAAGAGACCATATCGAAGTACCATGTTCCAAGATACTTCTAATAAGGCTTATAATAACATATACTTAAAAAACTGTGATAATTCTGGGATTCTATTGTAGACCTGGCGATGATTCCAAACAGCATATTAGCCTTTTTGACGATGTAATCATAATGTGGCCGTAAGGTAAGTTTATCATCAAAAAAAAATACCAAGATCCTTCACTACAAATTTACGTTGTAGTATGGAATCTAAAAGTTTATACTCGTAAATTATTTTGTTGAAATTTTGAGTAAAAGAAATTACAAAGCACCTGCTAATATTAAGCTCTATTTTATTTGTCGATAATCCAGACTCTTCAAGAGCAGCAATGTGGCAACACCTTTTAATTAAATGACTACATTACATTATTAGTCTATGAAATGGTCATTTAAATTTATATCAATCGTTTTTACTCAGTTATAAATTGTTGTTTATGGTAATCGGAAAAAAGACGGGTAGAATTTAACTAAACAACAGCTGAATATAATTATGGCAAAGCTCGTATTTGCCGTTGCGATGAAGTATTGTTACGTGAAGAGAGATTATCCCTTTATTCTAATAAAATAAAATATTCATGTAGCAAAATTTTAGATATAGGCCTCTGACGTCGTAACTATTTAGTAAAATAGACAACTAAAGGGAATATATATAACAGGCAAGTACTCTGTTTTATGATTTATAAATAAATTTATCCCTGTAAATTATTTACTTCAAGGTAATTATAAAATACGTAAAGCAAAAAAATAATAATAAAATAATATTGCCCAAGTTATATCCACATAGTATCAATCTCATCATATAGAATATCGCGTAATTTCCATTTCAATCATTAACGACACAAGCCGTGATTAAATTTCAATATTTCACACAAAAATACTTAGCGAGTTTATCATTTATTTAAAAAAAAAGTGATTGCAATGGCTTTCATTGTACAGCCACTACATGTGACATGTCTGTACTGCGCATGACGACATCATTTAATAGTTTTGGTACAATGCCAACAATCTCGACGGGGTGAGATTTGCAGCCTAACATCGGTCGGTGGACTTGCTGTGGTGTGAATGTGCGCATGCGGTTCTGTTGGTACTATAGCGAGCTGGTATACTTTGGAGGTGTTGATTATCGTTCTACATTGTTGTCCATTCTACGCCAAAGATTATATTTCTAACCAAAAGCCGGCGACGCACTGGTGATTTCCTGGGTTTGCAATGTCCATGGGCGGCGATGACCACCTACTCTCTGACGGCTTGCAAGCTTGTTTGCCTCCCGTTAATTCTATAAAAAGAAACTATATCTACCTTCAGTTTAGGTTTGAATCGGTTCATGAAGTTGTAATGAAATTGTAAGGATAATTGATACAACTAAGTACGCCTTGTTACTTCATTACGTTTAAACGACCGTAATACTATTCCGTACTTGTATAGAATTATGTGTATTTGTATGCGAAATGATGAAGCACTACAAAAACAATCTCATGAAAATAACAAACAACAATGAAAATAACTGCTCTGAATGCTAAGTCTGCGCTTTGTGGTTTCCGCTGCGAAGTCTGCCAATTTAAGTGTAATTACGGGTTAACCGGGCAATTCTTATAGCATAAGAAATAATAGTTTTTTTTATAAATATAATAACTAGAAGACTGCTATTGTAAAATTGTCATATCACAATATGATTCACTATTTGCGTAGAGGAATCTATGATAGGACAACGTTTTTTCTCTATGGAAAAAGTTGACCAAAAAATGATTTTTACAAAAATAAAATTCAGGAAGGATTCCTATGTCTTATTGTAATCAAACTTCATTTATACACAAGTTTATGTTTGTACTATTGAAAGTATAGAAAATATTTTCATTGACAAATAATTATTCGATTTGTTTTCAAATAATATTCGACTTTAATAGATTTTACGACAGAACCGTATTTTTCTTTTATAACCCTAAACACCGTCCGGAATATATAGACAACATATTTTTCTTCGTTTATCAAGATTTACGAGGTTTCAATGTACCATAACGCCGCGATGACGTGTCGGATAAGCCATGGCCAATAAGTAAAGAGATGTAGTATAAAGGGACGCCGCCGTGGACGCGGCGCGCGGAGACGCCCGGTCAAAGCTCCTATGACCAGTGAGCCATCAAAAGACATTACCTTCGCATGGTCTGTTCTTGTTTGTTCTCTCTGATTACCCGATAGGTACCAGACAGGACAAGGACGGTCGCGTGGAAGTTATTGCTTAATTTTTTTTAATTTAATGTTCGTTTTGATGATTGGATATTAAATTGTCCGTTAAGCGTGTATCAAAGCTGTTGGATATTAAAATTGTTTTTCGGAAAATTCCAGTGACTGATGATATTTAAGTAAGGTCGTGGAGACAAATTGAAATCGCGTATTAAATTTGTGAACGAAATAAAAACTAGTTCTACGAAATCGTAGGTGTATATAAAAATTTTAATTTCTGTATAGCAATTTTAATCTACATAGCGATTTTGCTTCTTATTTATGTGAACAGAATCCATTATTAGATGAAAACGACATAAATTATTGACTGTATATTAATAAATCCATACCAATGAAGACTTATTATTGTTATTATAAATTACTTTACCAAAAGGGTAGGTACAGACCACACATTTTCAAATACTAATTTCGGGTATAATAGAGGGTATCAATATAATTTGCTTATGATTTTATTTACAATAAGTGGTCGTCAGTAGCTTTGTGTGTACACACAGACAAATACGATAAAATATAACTGATAATGACTCGAATGACTATTTTATTTACGATTCCGATTTCGATAACGGTTTTCGGTTTATATTCAGTATATTAAGATATTTATTTTTAATTAACTGACTTCAAAATTTAAAAAGGAGGAGGTTCTCAATCCGACTGTATTTTTTTATGTTTGTTACCTCAGAACTTTCGACTGGGTGAACCGAATTTGATAATTCTTTTTTTATTTAAAAGCTTTCTGTGTGGTCCCATGTCAATTTAGTTGAGTTCTGATAATGGCATCCATGAGAAAATCGTATACATCTTAAATTTGCATTAAGTATGTGCGCGACAAATGGACGAATAACTCAATAAAACGCCAAACGATTTCGATGACTCTTTTTTTATTGGAATGAATGTACTTCAAGGGTAATTTGATGAGAGTTTGGAAAGAATCTGATAATGGGATCCATGACAAAGTAGCGGAACTCTTCAATTCTCTGGAGCAAATTAACAATACTCTGCCGAATCTTTTATAGGCTATCCCGATATTTGAGTCACCTATCCTAAGGCCGTTATGATCAAGTAATTGTCGTAGTCGAATATGATGATCAATGGAACTCCTTGATGGCTTACAGTAAGGGTGCGATTTATGAGCAGCACGTTTAGTAGGTCGACGTATATTAAAAAAAAATTGTTAATTTACTTCAGATTCATTAAAAGTCAAAAAATAAACAAAAATTTTAACAAAAAAAGCCGAGTTCAAAACAAAATCTATTCCAAAACAAATTAATATGCACTAAAAAGTAAAAAAATAATTGCGTATTCTTCTACAACTTAATAATCAATTTACTTTTTCTGCTCATCAATGTGTAGGTACGATCTATGTTTACCACACAAGAAGGTAGGTAGGAACCACCCACTTCAAATTTAACTCAACACATGCCTATGAATAACAAAAAATAATCAAAATATTTTTAGAGTTCTCCTAAGTAAAGTCGAATGAAAAATATTAGATTAGTTAAAAATCAATCAAATTATTACGATAATATAATGTAGTTACAATTATTGTTATTTTTGGAGTCGGTGTCTATTGCTAGATATATTGTAATGTTTCCTTGGCTGAATTTACGAGTAAGTAGGCCTCGTTCAATGAGATTTTTGGCTAACATTTGGGGTCTGACTGCTGGCCACCATGCATTATAAAAGGCTCCTGTTATATCCAGCGAGACCATCAATATGATCTTTCTTTGGCTCAACTAGTTGTGGATATACGTCGTCAAGTCATATAGGGAGTCCTCTGATCCGCGTTAGGGCATAAACTCATACCGTGTGCCGTGCAGCGTGAGCGTCAAATGCCAATTTAGGCGTGCCATCAGCATTTTTCCTACTATTTTTCCAAGAACGGAGAGGAAGCCTATGGGACGATAGGACTTCGGACGGGTATAATCGTTCCTTCCAGGCTTCGGACGGATATAATTGTCTCTTCCTTTATGACAGCTGCCTTCCTGGACCCAGGAAAGTGTCCCAACTCTAAGCATTTGCTTGCTATCGCTAGGAACATTCCCGGGTTGAGCCCGACAGCGCTCCGGCATATGTCAGCCGTGAACCCGTCAATTCCGGGTGCTTTTTAAAGATTGTATGCCTTAAGGGCCATTTTCTTTTCAGTCCCCGCAAATGGTGGGTCCACCCTGACAGTTTTTCTCATTTCCTTGAATGGAAAATCACCCTTGTCGGTTTGCCTTCTGAGTGTTGTGTGGTATGTGGAGGACGAATATTTCTTCACGGGAAAGTGGTTCTGAAATGAAACGCCGTTACCGTTGCTCTATTCACTTAAACACACTGAATGCAACCTCTTCGGTAGACGCTGCTTCCCTTCTTCTTTGGGGTTCTTCTCCCGTCGGCCGCTACAACTAACAACTCGAACTGACAAATGAGTCCGGCCTCATTTTCGGCTTAACGAGACAGAATTGCATTACCCCTCTACCAACAGCTCCCCCGCAAGAGATCTGCCTTCTCTTTCTTTTATTAAAATTATACAATATTTACACAATTAATATACGATCGCCGAATCAATCTACGATCTACGCCACCCATGTTTTTGTTATACATTTTTATAAGCGATGGGCAGTTAATTTGTGTTTTTATTCGTTTTTTATTTATTACATCAATCCTGTCCATTTTTGTTATTGGTGACAATCTATGACAATTGGAGACCATATTCACGACACTATTGTCATGCCACTTAGCGACAATTATTTCTTTTGAGACCATGTAAACCAGTTCACCTCTAGGCTTCTTTTTTATCTCTTTGGCGGCCATGAGGTTACAGTTTTTCAGGCGGTTTTCCCTAATAGTTCCAATCTTTCTATACTATTTTCATGTAAGTCTTTCAGCAAAAGGAAGTTAGTGAAAAAATTAATGAAATACCGGTTGTATGGACCTAGATTTTCTGGTAGCCTAGAGTATAATTCTAAAAGGACAGTGGAACCTAAACCATAATCAGATTGTTGTATCAGAGTCGGACCAGTCGCACCTTGATAAAGTTCGCAGTTGATGAGGTACCCATGACGTATGGGCGCTGACCAAAATTTGTAACCAAAGAGGATGGGCTTCCCATGGATGTTTGTACCATGTCTCCTAAAATACGGCACACAATGGTTTCGTCAATCGAAATATGTGATGATCCTGCTTTCTCGAAATTGGCGGTAAAATTATGAATGAGCATATCAAAGTATTTGCGAACCTTAGCAATTTTATCATTTTGTGGTAAAGCAATCAGATAAATGTAAGTTGTATTTCAAAGAATCAAATCCGCCTATGCTAGAAGATACAAATTCATTATGGTTATTCGCCTTTTTTTCCCGTAACATCCTCATATATTTGGGCGTCAAATAACCGGTCAGTAATAATATTGCAATATGAACCCTAATTTCTTCAGCTATAACATTCAAGGTGAGATTTCTTTTTAAGGCATAGGCATTTCTCATATCTGTTATATATTTTATTATGTCTTCACTGACCAATAATTTAAAACACTCGGTGGCACACAGTTCCTTATTGAAAATGTCTTGAACATCTTTCTCACAATCGCCTTTTCCACAAGGTGTAAAAAATGATGTATTATTTCTCCATTTTTTTTTACAGTAAATTCCTTTTTCTCTTTTTATTTCGAGCCGGTTCTTGTTTTCAAGCTGTCCTTCTTCTATTTTCTCTTCTTCATTGTTTTTATTAGTAGGTCTAGTCTGTATTTCTACTTCTGAACGTAACATTCTACACGGAAGGTGAAGGAAATTACTTTCATTTTTCGTCCCCAATCTCTTTACCAGTAAAGTTCTCCAGGCGGTAATAAGGTGATGTCACTATGTAAGACATCTTCAACTTCTAATGCAACAACTATGTAATTTAACGTCAACCTAAAAGAATAAAAGATGCTATCATGAAGGCAGCTGAAGCAGGGATTTTGTCGTAATAATGCCCAGTGTCACCAACAAGTGACAATTGCAAAAAAAAAAAAGCCGCGAATTTGAGTGCAAAAGCTGTTGCTTTCTCAATAAAATTATTTATATTACAATTTACATTCAATAACAACAATTTGCAGAAATAAGTATTACAGTACTTACCCTTTTGGCATTTTTACAGCAATAAAAAGTTTTAAAATCGTTGAAACAATTGAATAATTTGACAGGTGACATATGGATCAGTGTTGCCAAACAAAAAATAAATAAATACTACTGAGTGTTGACTTTGTAATAGTATTTATTATATTTTTTCTTATTTTTTTTTAATTTATAGCTTAAATAAATTCTCCAATCTTTGTCACCTGTGTGACACTGGGAATTGACGGGTATGAATCATACCCGTCATACCATACCCGTCAAATAATACCATATGAATATACCATAGAATATGAATACAAATACTCATTTTAATGATCGAAGTATCTATCATTAAAATGAGTATTTGTATTCATATTATTTAGGATTTTTTTTATTTATTAGGAGTTAATACTATAAAGATTTAATTTATGTATATAAAAAAAAGTTTAATTTTCACGTTATTTCATATGTTCGTATGGGACCCGAGAGGCGGGAGGTCGTTTCCCATCTTGGCCGACATTTTGTATTACGTACGTAGTTACATGTGCGAATGAGGATTTAAACCTAAACTTGAAGTGGCAAGTTCGGAATCCTCCTTTCTATAGTGCAATTTTGAGCAAAGCGGGTGTCTGTACAAAGGAGAGCCTTGCATACGAAACTGAGCCAATGCGTATGCGATCGGCCGTCTATATTTTGCTTACATCGGCTTCGATGTCAAATGGACTGCGCGTGCAAATGCATTTTTTTTTTTTTTCTATTATTTCGTACCTATTCTATAAAATGTTTATCGCGTAAACGTTAGGATATTTTAACACTTAACCGGCAGCCCGCGGCCAAAGTTGACGATGACCAGTGAATGATTCTTTGATGACGGCTGTTCGTGTTTCAACTTGAATCTTGCCAGAGATTTGGAGCGTGGCGTTTGGGAGGAGCGGACGTCTTTCTAAAAAAAAGTAATGAAAATATTAAGTTTCGAATTTTGCTTTATATGAATATAGATCTGGATTTGATTAGCTTTTATATGATTTTTAATACTGTGCGCGCTTTCCATTAGCCGACCACGCATGCGCACTCAGGTTAATGTTATTCTTAGCGAGAGTGTGGAATAATAATTTGGTATTCCACTCGAATCGCTTTCATGTACGAATACGGTGCTTGAGAAGTATAACAGCGAAATGCCCTTTGTTCCTGAGAGCAGAAATATATCGTCCTGTTTCAAAGTCAAGCCATTTCGAATGTTTCTAGATTCGATTGGCCGAATACAGTGGGAAAAATGGAGTTAGAATTTTGCGGAGATTTGAGGGAAACAGTTATAGAAGTATTCAGTGGGCGGAAACCCATTATAGCGGAATCACCTAAATAATACCTTTGCTCAGAAATTCGTTTGAACCACATTCAGGTGCCGGGTCGTCGAGTGGAATATTCACGTCAAAATTTTGTTAGTAAAGCGGGGTTTTTTTCGGTTTATTTTACTTATTAACATGCTCACGCCTATTTTTCAGAAGGGTAGGCAGAGGCCTATATCTACATCTTCGCGTAACTCAATCAATCGTTATAGTAAAATTGTCGGTCTCGGTTGCTTAAAATTTGGCCCTTATTCGATAGGCTAGGATAATTTGGGTCGCATGAAATTTTCTAGGTGGTAAATATATATTAAGAGGAAAATACCTCATTTCATCTGAGTAATTATCTTATTTCACGTAAATACCAGAGTACAAATTTTTCCGTCTGAATGTTCTATGCGCGCTGAGTTAATTGGCAGCCGTTCCCGTATCCGCATAAAGCTAAAATCAGCTTAACGACCTGGATTGATAAAGACCATAATTGCTTTGAATTAGAATCGAGTTCATCATTAATATTATTTAAGAATGAGAGTGTAACGTCACTATCAATAGGGAAATCATATCATTCATACCTGCTACGAGTGCTGCCTCTGATGGATTTTTTTTGAAACTTCAGTTAAAAACTAAACACGTAAAAATACGTCGTTTTAACTTAACGATTGGTAGTTGACTAAGTTAGTCTTAAAGATATTGACATTTGTGACATTAAACTATTGTCACAAATGCCAATATCATTAAGATTACTTATATTTTCGAATATTTAGTATTTAACATTAACAGTTAGCAGTTAACTATTACAAATGAAAGTTTGAAGCACACCGCTGTTAGTGTATAATGCGTCTATCATTTCATTAACATGATCATAAAGTATGATTATACAGTAGTATTTCAAGCACGCTGTTTAGCTCTATTGTGTGCGCTTGTTATAATTAAATGGCTATATCTTAGAGACTTGTATATTTTACCGCTAATGGAAAATAGAAAACATGCATGTACATACAAAAGTAGCGATCTGTCTTACTGCGTGAAATTAAATACTGTGAAGCGTGAACGCTAAACCCCTTCACAAATTTATTATAAACGTTATAGAGTTTAGAATATTTGGAAGTTTATGATTTAATCACATATAAGTGGCTGAACTGATTTAGACGAGATTCGGCATACACATTGAATGTATTATGGGTTAAAACATAGGATACTTTTTATCTCGGTAAGACGTTCCTGTATTTAATCAGGATCAGAATCGAAGGTCGGACTGAGGTCGGGTCGAGAATGGGAAATGTGATCGAAATCGAGAGAGAGACCGAGATCGGGATTAAAACTGAAATAAGGATTGAAACAGACAACAGGACCGAGATCGCAACCGATCTGGAACCTAGAATTGAAATCGAGAACAAGAATAAGATCAGGATATAAAAGGCAAAGGAATTTATTCCATGTCCACACAGGCGGAGCCATTAGCAAAAGCTTGTAGTGATCATACGCTTTTTATAACTGTATTGTAGTAAGCCATGGAACACTCGAGTGAATCTGGTCAATAATGTAGTTGTAGATAAAGAAAAAGTTAGTTACAAAACTGGATCAGTTCATATAACACAAGCATTTTCCCAGCGAGAACTACAGAAACGAGAACTAATAAGGAAAATATTAATACCACGAACAGTAGAGAGCGAGTTTGCGAGTGCCAGCTAATCGTATTGTTTGTTGGTGGGGAGTTAGCAGTAGCAAATAGTTGGAACGTGTTCCTTAATATTCCGTTTGATATAAGAATAACAAAGCCCTTATTGACTTTGCGAATCAAAAGTTTTCCCACTTCTCTAAGAACCCTAAATGTTTGTAATGACAAAAGTGTATATAAAGTAGTTGCAAAAATATTTATATTATTTAAAATAACAGTCATTATTAATGAAACTAACGCTGTATGAGTTAATCTTATTCCTTTAAAATTATAGAATGATTGTATTTGAAATTGATAAGGCGGTTATATTGTAAATTCGTGTATAAGAATTGCAATAAAGACTGAGTTTACAGATTGACTTTTTGAAGCATTTTTGTGTTTGGAATTAAATGATGAACATGTGGTTCCATGGAACTACAGATTCAAGCATCTGAGAGGTAACAATTTGTTTAAAAGTCGTAAGGAACTTTATTATGTTTAATTCAAAGAATTTTGTTAATCGACTTGATCTGAGATATTGTATTTGTTTCAAACGCTTCAAACTATTCGAGATGCGTACAAATCGAAATGATGTATTTCTGATGCCAAAACGTAGTATTTAAAATAAAATTATGTGTTTTTTTCTCTTGCTGAGACAAAAGGACGTACATTTCTTTTAATAGACAAGACTTAGATTTTTAAATAAGTTTAGTTATATACAAAAATAAGTATGTGTCTGAAAAAAGAGCGCGGTGAAAATAGTGTTTGCGAATTAAATAAATTTTTGAAAATATCCGTTAGATTAAATAAAGGTAATAAAACAAAAACTTATGCAGCACTGTTACAATGATGTCCTTAGTATTTAAATTAATTTTTGATACTAAGAAGAGTGGTTTTAAACTATAGCCGTTTAGGTACAATGAAGTTCTTAAGGTTATATTGCTCTCGTTGCATTAAAGGAAACTTACGAGTTTTACAATGTTACGAAATGCGCAAACACTCAGGAACTTTTTGAGCTACGAAATTAAACATACAATTAAATGACAGTTATATGTAGAATGAAACAGATGCATCTTTACTCGTTAAGTTCAGGAGCAAAACGGAGTTTACATAAAACAATTTGTATATATTTGTAGATGGTCATATTTAAAGTCTTTCGAAGTCAATTGGCAAAAGAAAGAAATTACAAAGTCAAATTTTATGACACGTCCTCTTGGCATTAGGAACATAATGAGTTCTAGATCAGAATTAATACTGAGATTTAGGGTTTGTACATAAAAAAAAAAAACTATTATAGATTGCAAGGTGGGTTTTTTGGGGTCATTGCAGGAATTTTTCGCCAACTGCGTACATCGCGCCACACAGCTGACATGCGCCGGCTGTACCACAGCGGAGTCCAGCGACATCTACCTACCACCATTAAAGCAAGTTACTGAATAATTCTTTATACGATTTAAGGTAAATCGAAACGACTATAAAAAAAATAACTTGACGAAAGATGGCGCCGTTCGGCTGTATTACAGAAAAAGATTAAATTTTAGCCCAAATGCAAATTTGCCGTTTAATAAACCCAGTTTCACGGGAAGCTATTTCTTAGTTTTACACATAAGATCACAATGTATTCTAAAATTATGGTATGAATAGGATAAAACAACAAAATTTTATTTGCCTTTTAGACTTTTTGGTTTTGTGCTACACATAAATATATACATGTTCGTGATTACTATATTTAATACTTTTTCAAAAAAGGTGTGACTTTACGTAAACCACACTCTTTTAAGGTATACGATAAATTTGTTGAACAAAATATTTCACCAGGCAACTGGATAGCCAGTCGTTCGACTGTTCTATGTTTATTTATCAATATGGTCAAACAATATATGAAAAGAATATTGTTTGATGATTCTTCAATCATCAAACACCGAAGAATATTTTCGTGACATTTTATATAAATTGTAACAATAATAGATACACATTTAGGTTCCTGTGTGAATTTATTAGAAAACTTAGAAATGGGATATTTTTATTGCAATTGAATCAAAAGTTTGATTTCGGAGGAGTGGAACCAAATTAGGATCTAGATCAAGTTGAAATGAAAGACGAAGACCGGAATCAGAATCATGATAAATACAGTATTATCAGTCGATATAAAATATGTAGGGATTCATTTTAAATTCACACGGGTGTTGCCATAGAGGAAAATTGTCCACAAAAAAATAATATTAGAAATTTGATTTTTCTGTCAGGTTTCATGAGAATTACTAAAAACCTTTATAGTTAAACCAATAAAAAAATAATATGGAAATGAAGTATGGAGACAACTGAAAACCAGTAAAGGATGATTCGATACAATTTTAGGGTTCTGTGAGGATTTCTGAGAACCGTTTCGTTAAGTGATTTTTAACGAAAATTGTTACAATGATAATTAAAAATCAATAAAAAAATATCCAATACATTTTAGGATTTTGTCAGAATTACTGAGAATCGTATGAATAATTTATACGAATTTAATAAAATTTAGAATGGATACAACTCAAAAAAACAGTAAAAGTATATTCGATTCATTTTTATGGTTCCATGAGAATTACTGATGACTCTAACAATTTAAACGAATCTTAAAAAATAAAAATTAAGGCAACTGAAAACCAGTAAAAAGATATTTGATACATTTTTATGGTTCTGTGAGAATATATAGGAAGCCTTTAATTAAGCCGAATTTAATAAACATTGTTATAAAAACAATTGAACAGCAATAAAAGGATATTAACTACATTTCTAGACTTCCGTGAGAATTACTGAAAACTCTAATAATTTTAATGAATATAATAAAATTTAGAATGGAGGCAACTGCAAATCAGTTCTTCTATTCTATGCATTTTTAGGGTTCTTTTGGCGATTTTAATAAAAATTACTTAAAATTAATGGAAACGTGCAAATTATATAAATTTACAATAATTGAAATTAAAAGATATCAATACATGTTTAAGGTTCCATAGGACTTATTGAGAACCTTTATAATGTAATAGATTTCAATAAAATTTAGTATGGAGACAACGAATACTAATGAAAGGATTTTCGATACAATTTTTGGGGTTCCGTGACAATGAATAGAAATAGTTGAAACGATTTCCCTGGAATTTACACAAATATTCTAGTTAGTACAAAGAGTTAGTGGTTAGTGTGGATCATGGTTCCGTGATTGTGTTTTGTGAGATTAATTAGCTCTCTTATAACAATAATTTGAGTGATTGCAATATAATTGCTATGATAATAGCTTAAAGCAAGCAAAAGGACAATATTCTCTTCAATGTTTTATGGTTAAGTTTCACTGAAAATTAATCAAAAGTAAGAGATATGACTGAATCAGCTTCGTTGAAATTATCAATTTTAATTTTATGTTAAATTAAGTATATTTTAGAATAGAGAATTGCAGTTCATGACTCGCAAAAAAGCAATGACCGTGAAATGTGTGCCTAATTTATAAACATTATTTAATAATAAATTACGCCATAAAATATAGGGGAAAGTGTAACAAATGCAGTTGGGTAAGAACGGAATTTTCTATTTGCATAAAAAATATTATGTCTTTTAATTCTTGTCAAATGCCTACCATAACAAAGAATATTTTTCATAAATTCTGCACAATATATTATTTTAAAAATCATAACCAAATATAAACTGTTAAACAGAAACTAATAATAACATAATTGACATACGGCATTGTAGTTTATCGAACATTTCCATGCGTCCAAATAAATCATCCGTCCATCAATAAGTCACAAAATATTTCAGAATAAAAGCAAAATGTGTGCAAATGCTATTGTTATGAAATATTTGTTTCAAAAGGCTGATTTACTACCAGGCATTCATTTTCATTTTCAACACGTACATTATTCAAAAAAATGTAAACAAACAAAATTACCACAAATAACAAAATTTTATCAAAAATAACGAAATTCCGTAACGAAAATAACCTAACACCTTCCGTTCCGACCGGCACAGCGGTAATACTTTTTACTTTCGCCATCTATCGATGAATAGCAGAACTTTTAATAACTTTTTTGAAATATCACGTTTGTCTCTTTAGTTCAGCAATTCGCCTTTAGGTGGCATTGGTTGTATCGGCGTTACTGTGCATGCGTAATCCCCGTCTTCGCCTCGCAATCTGGTGACTCATGCCTGCTTAGAGTTTCGGCGTTAGGGCACCTCCTCAAAAAAATACTGCATAAATAAAATAAATAAATAATTATAATTGCATAAGTCGATAAAAAATACTATGCAATAGCTTTACCGCGGCAGTCCCTGAGTGCCACACGTGTTTTTTAGTTTTATATTTCTTAAGCGTGGTTATCAATCCTCCTTTTCGTCGTTCTCGGATCAATTGAAAATAAACTTACATCGTAGTAATAACTGTTACGTTATATTTTACATTTATAGTGTTAAAATTACTATAGCACGACCTAGAACGGTTGTTTATAGTAAAATTATTACTGCATGTATCAGGTAACAACGTCTGTGTATTAAATTATGTTGTATCTGTAGAGGGTTCTTGCAATTTTAAAGTATTTTCTGTGGAAGTCTTTATTACTTTTACCGCATATAAAGCTTTTTTTGCAATAATTTTTATTTCTTCTTTTATATTAATTGTTAAAAATCTTTTGTTTGAATACTCTGACAGGTTCGATATTTTCATAAATACAAATTATGTAAACAATTCCAGAAGTTTATGTGCACAAATTAACGTGAAATTTTTAATATAATCTTAGTTCATACTTATTCAATCACATGTTTTTATGAGTATTTAATGTGAAAAGAAAATTGTTTATCTTCTCATTCATAAATCCAAAGTATTTTTTCTGCGAATTTCAGAATAGTGCTATAAAAAAAGTATGAGAATAGTAAGAAAAAACTATTAAAATAAAATCAAACAAAAAAAAAAGTAATGTAAACATGTATTTGTCAATGCGCAAAACATGTAAACACATTCACATAGCAAAAATTAATTAACTGGTGTAATTACTTATTGATTGTTAACGATGGTTATGTAGTTTTTAGTTTGATAATGCCTTTTGAATTGTAACCAGGAAATAGTTTTTGAATTTGAAAACTATTGCTTACGATTTTCAATTTTCTAATAGCACATAATGTACGGCGTACTCAAATTAGTTTCAAATAGACATAAATAATAATAATATACAAAGATTTTTTTAACTTACAATACAGTTTTACTCATACGACGCGTGTTGTCTTTGTTAAGCTTGAACGATCGGTTAAGCCCAAAGCGGCAACACTAGGTCAAATAATGCGGAAGCTGTTGTGATTTCGGACATCTCTTTCACACCTACATAATTATTACGTTGTCATATTAGTCATTTCTTTCACTCTTTGTTTCTAAATATGTTGATGTTGATGTGACAGCATTCAATTTTGACAAATAATAATGTTCAATTGCATACATGTGTTTATAAATATAATAAATTTATTTCAGTGCGCACTCGCACCACGTAAATACTGCCGGTTTTTCATATCAAATTAAATAAGTGACTTTATTTTTTTTTTAAATTAGGTAACGAAATCCACATTTTTTAACGTTTTTTGTGGATTTATTTCTGTTGTAGAATCAAAACTCACGTCGACATCAATTTGTATAAAGTCAACGTACTTCGTTTGCCCTTAAGCCATATTAAAGAGTTTGGTATATTTCGCCCTCTTTTATACTTCATGAAACCCTAGTCTTAAGAGTTACTGCGCGACTTGCTACAATTCCAATGATTTATCGTTCGTACGTTATAAGAGATGTTTAATATGATTAAGGATACCTTTAATGGCTGAACGAGTCCTCTGATCTGAGAGATTTTGGTGGCGGTTTGCTTGTTCAAAAACATTGAAATAAAAAAAAAAGTTGTAATAATAATTGCAATTCTGCACTGTTTTGGTTAATGCACGATGAAATGGGCGAATAACAATTTCATTTTCCTTCTAGATATATAATACAAACACATAAAAACTAGACTTATGCCACAAGGATATATCTACAATATGAATATATTTACATGAATAATACTCGATGTAGAACATAAAAGAATAACTAAATTGTTCTATTCGATCTGGCGCCATTAAATGGATAAGTTCCGTTTGGGGCGTGTAACAAAAGCTTTATTAATCATGTGAACATATTTTTCGTTACAAAGCGAAAAAGACGCAGTAAACCCTATTTTATTTTTTAACAAATGTTTAAATTGTCGTTTTTAACATAGTATTGAAAACAATACAAATTTTTAGTGTTATTTTGCCCAGATCGTACTTACGTATACGAACGTATAATAGCATATTTATTCAAGAACCTCGTAAAAGTCAACACAAATTTTTATTGTGCATATAATTTACGAGTTCTTAGAAAAGTGTGACTAATAATTTAGCTGTTTGTAGTTTCGTAGTCAGTTACAGAAATCCTTTCAGCTTCGGCTTCGGCCATTCATACCACATATATAAATATTATTTTCGTTTGAAAAGCGAAACGGCTCGAAAAAGTAAAATCAATTCAGGAATTTAAAAACAGTAATAATTGTCTGCCTAGAAATTAAGGAGGTTTGTAATCCAGAAATGAAATAATGTACTTATTGTATGTACATGAGATCAAAGTGGTGTCATCTTCAAAAAGTGAAACCCTGTTACACTGTAGTCCCATATAATTTTAAAATGATGAAGATGCTTAACAAAATAAAGTGTTTAGTATTGTTTCTAGAATCTACCTATTTTTCGCAATTTTCAAATCAGGTGTACAAATGTCTAGCTCAATATCAAACGTCTCCTTTAAGTCTGCGCATAAAAATAATATCGAGAAAAATCAGTATAAATTGTATTAGGGTAATATAATATTAATCTTGGTATGTCACCTGCAGCAAGTAATTGAACTTGAGTTAAATTAAATCAAGACTAGATGTAGAGCGACATTTATAGCCCTACGCAAATTCTTATCTTTATAGAAATATAAATTGTACAGAATCGCTATCGTGCCAGCTGTCTCGACAACAAAGATTAGTTGCCGTTTTATAGGCGAACTGACATTCTTTTGGTAATTACATAGAAATAATCTTACTCGGCTGTCTTAATTACAAAACAATAAATAATTAATAGTCCAGATTAATAGTCAATTAATTAATTAATAGTTAATAGTCCAGACTGTTATAGGAATCGATTCCGTATGTTCTCCTTGGAAATAGAGTTGGCCGACCTTATATTTTCCTTTGTACGTTGTGAAAGGCAACTTCGATATTGCTAGCTATCTTACGCCAATCGATAGCAGGACCATAGACTTTGATTATAAATAATTTGACTAAAGACCTGGGAAATAAATTATTTAATCACCACACACACTGTATGTGTGTGTGGTGATTAAACTTTTAAATTTTAGTCAGTGAGGAAATAATTTATATTTTTTGAGTAACTGATTACAAACCGTTTATAGAGTTCGTTATTGTAGAAATAATTGATGGTTTATACCGGTGAAATTTGAAAACGGATTTTACGAAATGCGAAACCAAAATTCAACAATAATAGAACTCGTTGAAAATTATAAAAAATATCCTTTTATCACTTTATATTTAATTTATGTAGTATGTGATATAAAAATTTTAAAAGAATAAATCTACAATGTTTAAATTTCAACAACGGCTCGTGTGATAAGTAGCAATGACGTGAGGAGTTTCCTGAAAACGGGTTCATATAGAGAAACAAGAAAATTAATTTAATATGTGAATCTCATTATTTCGCGCTATAAAGTCTGAAAGGGAAATCGAATCTGCTAGGCGGCGCCACTCGTCTGATACGAAGCTTTTGAGAGCTCATTAATTAAATTCGGTGAATGAAACGGTTTTATAAAGACGTGTTTCAGGTTTGGTAATTTTTAGAAGCATTATTTCGTCAGAAGAATATTTGGTCAGTTAGTCATACGTCGTACATTTAACTTTTAAATATGACTTTCCTTTGGATACATTAAGTACCAAATTAATGTGGTACATTTTAATATAAATGCGAAAATAAGTCTGTCCGACTGTGTGCTCATTTGTTATATTTTTACAACTAAACATATTTTGCTGAAATCTGTTATGAATATAAATAAAGCCCTGGAAAACGATATAAGATTTTGTTTGTATATCTGCATGTATTACTATATCTTAACTAGGTTGACAATGATTTTAATGACATTTAGTATATGGGTCGAATATATCGCCTTAGAAACGTAACTGATTGTTGTAAAGAGAGAGAAGGAGAGACGAAGAAAAAATGAAAGAGAAACAGAAAGGAATAGAGAGAAAGAGGGAGATGAGGGAGCATTCCACTAAAAATTATTTAGACGACGTTGTCGGCTGTGTAAGACAGTCTGTAAATATAAGTTTATGCACCATGAGAATTTATGGAGATATAAAATCATAATATCCTGAGCGCCCGTCTTATTTAGGCCCGTTTGTAGACATCAGCCGTTATACACGGAATTCAGTTATTAAGTTCATAGTATCAGATAAAAAGACCTCTTCTAATAGTGTGCCTCGCATACTGTGACGGGCAACTACGGAACCCTACACTGTGCGTGGCGCGACACCCACTTGGCCGTTTTTTTTTAGTAATACAGTGGAATCTCAAAAACTCGAATGTCAAAGGAAATGCAAAAAAAAAAATCGAGTTAACAAGTTTTCGACTTAACAAGAATTTCGAGATACATGTGACTGTGTCGACAAGGAACAAACATAACGTCCACAGCTGTGTTACTTAGAAAGTTTCATGAATGTATTCATTCATTGCACGTGTAGAAGATAAAAGCAATAGATTAGAAGCCCCGAACCCGAACATTAATTTTGGAATTTATTGCTATTATTTCGGGGAATTCCAAGTAAGACGTCATTATATTTTACCAACTACGACTTACGGAGTCTCCTTTTTGAACTTCGAGTTATAGAGTATTAATATGTATTATCAATACTTTGTAGGAAAATAACATTTTGTTCGAGTTACAAAGTCTAAATAATTCGAGATACCGCGTATTTAGGGGTTCATCGGAAGGGAATGGCAATTTTTTTCGATTTACTGAGGATTTCGACTTAACGAGGTTCGAGTTATTGAGATTCCACTGTATTCTAATACGGTGGAATTGTAATACACTGTATTGTAATACTTAAAACGCATTGACTGTGTGACACGTCGATTGCAATATCATGAAAAACAATTGATCGGAACGTAGGTATAGAGAAAAGAATTGGAAGTGAGTTTCTGATATATGAAGTTGAAGGGTGGACTTCGAAATAGTAGCAATATAAAGTTATTGTGTCGGCAGTGTGATGCGTAAAATGATAATAAAAATACGTATCGGGTATCGATGCGAATTTATGGATAGCGATCGCGAAACTCCCGTAATATTTACATTTTGTAAGGAGTAATATAAATCAATGTAATAAAGAAGAATAAAAAAAAATCCATTGATTGATACTACGATAGGTTGTGCATTTTTCTTGAAAATACCAAAATTCCAAAAACATGTAATATGTACTTTTATAATAATGCAGTATATTGTACTAAGTGTAAATTGACGTCACAACATGGCGGATGGAAATTTTGTTGTAAAGCAACTCAAGTGCCATTTAAAAGATTTTGTCATCAAAATATCTGCATAAATAAAAGCGGTTTAAGTAAGTCAGAATGATTATATCATGTAAGTTTTTCACGTAACGTAACTTGTTTCTCACGTATGAAATTAGACTTAGATTATCGAAATCTTTCAGTTGATTTCTGAATTTACAATAATTATAAATTTCATAATAAGATTAATTTAGTGTATCCGTTTTGTTTCTAGAAATTGATGTTGGCGCATTTACCTTTCTCAGATGTAATACTGTTCTATAATCTCAAGTTTCTATTTCAATCAAATCTGTTTCAATGCTTGTATAATATGAGTTAAAGGTTAACCTGAGCTATTTATTTCTAAGTAAAAATAGGACTGTAGGGTGAGCTGTATATACCTTACTTGATAATCTAACCATTTAGTCGCCTACATAACAAATGCACAATGAAAGACATATCAATCTTCGATCGGTAGATACTATAAGTTGTGATTTATGAAATTCAAAACTTCAAAAGCCAAATCATTTGGGCAAACAGAATCCGGTGTCTTAAAACAAGGTTAAACGTTATTTTCAGATATCATAAAACAGTTTCAAGTCAAGTCGTTAAGGAAATCTACAAATATATCAAGAAGCAACCAACGCAAACGAACAAAGTATGACATGATGCTATGACCGACATAGCATCATGTCATACTTTGTCAGGTCATAGATTATCTATGAGCATAGACAATATAAACCAAACAATGTATTTATGGAATGCGGTTTCATTTATATTTTTAATTTTTAAGTACATAATTGATCTTAATTCCTTAAGGCCATTCTAAATAACTTGAATATAAAATTCAAATGGGCAATGATAAAATTTATTTTTGTCTGTTTACCGCACTGCCAGCTATTGTGAAAAATTCGTAAAAATCTATTTGCTTTTCTCTCCACGAAATAGAGATGGCAATATCGTCTGTGTAATGTTTTTTTAGAACTATAATTTGTATGAGAGTTGCACCCCCCTACGTAGGTCTATCACGTAAATGTTACTAGATAAATATATTTGGGCGACTGTCGCGCAATTGGTTGTAAAAAAATTCTTGGTGATCGCTCTAGGACTACGTCCTTATGGCAATAAAGAGCGCATCTCTTTTGTTCAAAACGAATTAGCTACGTATCATCTAAGCAGTTTGAAAACTACACGACAACAGATAGCGAACAATGTTAACTGTCTTACTGCAATCGCCCTTGGAGTTGTTGTTAAACGATTGCTATTGTGTAAATTTAGATACGAGTAGTTAATTAGATTCTTCGAATAAAAAGTAAGTATTCTTTTTTTGTGATGTATTTATTTCGATAAAAAGTACCTGAATCTCTGAAAAAATACAAAATTATCTGATACCTAACAATATGAGGTACTTAAAACACATATTTGGATTTCAAATTAATTTTTTTTCTCAATTAAAGTATAATTAAATTTTCTTTAAGGGCCCAGTTTTCTTTAGCCATGTTCCGAGCGTTTTTAATTAAAGCGCCATTAAGAGCTGAAAATAGACGTCAGTACATCTTAAAAACAAATAAGACGTCGTAGTTAAAAGAAGGGATTTGGAATTGTTCGATGCTGAATTTAGAAAATACTACACGCTTTTTCTTATACTTTGTATTGAACTTGGACGTAGGCGCTAGCACAGGGGCGCAAAGGAAGTGCACTTTCAATCGCCTGGTTTTGCCTATTTAGGAAGAAAGTACACAAAAAAAAAATATGTGTTATTAATATATACCCCCCCTGAAAATAATTGTGCCAGCGCCCATGAATTTCGACGACAATTTGTACTTTCAAGAAGGATAAATATTAGTGTGATGTATAAGTTAAAAGAGTAATAAATTAACAAGAATTACATTTTTGTTACTTGCATTTGAATACATTTACATTTACACTTGCTAGTTGCCCTTTTATTTTATGCGACTGGTTCACACAAGAAGCCTGAAATAATGGGCTAATTACACGGCTTAAGTCAAGCCAGTGTTTCAAATGCCATTAGAGTAGTGACACGAGCATTAAACCATGTAAACATCCTCATAAAATATATTCACTTTCCTCAAACACAAGAAAATAGAGATGCTACTATACACGGGTATGAAAAAATGAATAAAATGTACATCGATATATTTTTTACATCGTTATTTTAATTATAATAAATAAAATTTTCAATGATATTTTATTGTACGATTTGCTTTCTTTCACTGAAGCTAAATCTCAACCCAAGGCGCTACCAGGCAGTTAATTCTATGCACATGTGAATCTGACCTTTGACTAATTTTTTTTGGCGCCGTAATTTATTTGAATGTAATTTGAGGGCGATGTTATTCCATGCCCCTTCCAATTAATGTCTCTTTAGACCGAGGTCTCATACTTACACTATTGACAATCCTATATGTATGGATAAATATTCGAGGAGTTAGTCAACTTGACGTTAGACTCATGATTATTCACTACTAGCAAATTATGGATTTGATAAATCAAATCTAGATGAATATTTAAAAATTTCAATGTCAACATATTTGATGAAATTTTAGAATAAGAAATGTACGATGGTTAGATAGCACTATAGAAAATGTGGTTACAAAGAAAATACTTATCCGAATAAAATAAATATTCAGCTGTAATAATATAAATTTTTAATACATAGTAATTTCTTTTAGAACTTAAACAAAAGTTTCAAAGTTTCATACACTTTAAAAACACGTTAAGAGCAAAACTACACAAAAATTAGCTACAATACCACTATTTATAACATATATTTTAATAATTTTATGGACTAAATATTTCGTCGCACGCCTCTTCAATTTTATTGTTAATGGTCTATAATTGAGGTGAGGGCAGTGAAGCAATTGAACCCGAATCGTAAGGTGAACCGGACGCACTTTGTATTACGCATATGAGAAGTAAACTACATTTTTGATTGGTAAATCAGCAAAATCAATGGCATGTTGAGGTCGTTAGACTAATAGATGCTCCAGGTAGTCTACAAAATACTGACTTAGGTACCAGTTCGCCACCTACGAGGACGAGGTATGTGATATCTAGTTTCTAAGTTAATGGGTCCAGCAAAACAATATAAGATTGTAAATTTACACCACGAAACGTGGCTCCTTAAATAAGCACAGACAAAAGATGCAATTCATCAACAAGTTTTAAGCTGCGGTGGAGTGTGAAATACACCGTCAAATGTTGAAGCAAATTAGTATTGATTGCTTCCGCGATTGCGAGTGTCGCTAGTATTCATACTTTAAAAATGTATTAGCAAACAACGTCTACTTCACAGGGACAAAGAACTCTCAACCATAGCTAAATACATGAAGGACGCATCCAAGCGATTCTTCGACATCGCGGGATCTCATCCCAATGCGCTCCTTCGTTCAGTAGTTGATTACGAATCACCTCACCGTCATCATTTTATCCGTAGGTCGCGGAATGTACTTAACGATCCACCTGAAGCTCTTACAGCGGCAGTAAATAGTCTCATGAAAGTCAACGACACACGTGACTGACTAAACGTAGGTATTCCTCCACTAGTTAGGTCTTAGATCATATCTCCCCTACTCCACCCGGCCGCTTCCGCGCCGGGTAGGCGAAATGGACCAGACCCGTGTCGGTATCTAGTGACTATGCCGAGGAGATCCTTTGAGTAATCGCCCATAGGGCATGTCACGCGCCGTCGACAACCCCAAGGGTCGTCCGGCCGCGTTCGGTGAAGCTATTATAGAAGCCCAGCTATACAGCATTGCCGACCAAATTATTCCAACTTCAGGGGAAGTTTTTAGTGGGCTTCAGCCCCACACTAACCGCGGGCACGGGCACGCGGGTGTGCGTTATGTATTTTGTACCTCCTCCTCGGTGCAAAAGGGAAAAAAAAAGCAAACAACGCGTGATAGGCTAGCGACTGCAGTAGAATAGTGTCGATAATACGCGTATAAGATTTTATTGTTTGACAGCAATAATTGTACCATTTTCGTCTGTTGTTAATTGTCTGCTTTTAGGTGATAGACTTGCTGCATTGGGCCAGTGTGGATTCTTAAGATTTTCTGCACATACAATCTGAAATAAAGGAGATTATGGAAGAGTACGTATTACCACTAGAATGATTAAAAACCTGATAAAATACAACATCTAATCAATATGTGGTAGAATATTCTTTGTAGTTGAATGTTCTTTCTATGTTAATTTTAAATATCGTTTTTCATGGCAAAGATGTAAATAGTATCTATTTCGATACATGGGGTTAGATTCTGTAGCCAATGACTAAATTCTATAAAAAACTATCCAAACACTTATACACGTAATGCTCGTCAGTACTTAAAAAGAAGAATTGTAATTTTCGAATTATTTTTAACAATAATTACAATAATAAGTATACTTGCTTCCAATTTTTACTATTGTTTAATTTAGAATAATAATAATAATAAAATATGAATATAGTGCTACGTTTTTTAACACAATAGGATTTACGGTAGACATTGACATTTACATTAGGATCATGAAATTTATGTTACGATTATTATAATGATGGTAACAATTATCTTATAAATAATTAATGGCCCGAACGCTGTATCGTTCAAACGGTCTCCAATAGGAATAGGTACATAGAATATATATTCATCTTAAGTTTCCAAAAATTCTCTTTGCTACCACCGTAGAGTCAAGAACGTCACCACTTAAAATTCGTAAAGGCACCGTAGTAGCGCGCGCCAGCGCAAACATTCAGACACATAACGTGGGCTTATATAAACTTTTAACGCCGACGCCACGGGGAAAATCGCCGGAATAATACCGTCGAGAGGATCGGACGTGGACGGTGTCCCTCCTCGCCCCTCGATCTGCTACCGGGTACGGGGGAAAAGCGGACGGGCCGAGGCGTCGGCGCCTCCTCGCCCCGGATCTATATCGAGGATATCGGCCGGGCGGCGCGCGCGCGGCCGGCGGAGCGCTCGCCGCGCCGTGTAAATCTCCGGCGCCGGCCAAGATTAACGCTTATTAGAGGTGTTGGGCGATCCCGTTGCGATTTAGATGGTGGGGCGGAAAGCGGGAACGCGATGCCCGCCGTATTAACCCTACGGGGAGTGTATAATCGCTCGGCTGTAAATAGAGTTAAATCGGGCGAAAGGTTCGCCCTCTGATAATTCCGGGACTGGGGTAAGAGATGCGAAAGCAGTAATTTGTTACAAGAACGACTCGAAACTCGTAACTGTTTTCGATTCGATTGTTATATTAATTAGTGTTATGTCAACGTCGAGAATTGAAAAATCAAATTGACGAAATTATCAGTTATCAAATAACTTAAATGTTATACATTTGTTTCATATTTTAAAAATTACTTTTCATTAATGATCACGGAAGTGATTAATTAATTCAGTAAATCCTTTTAAAGCGCTCTGATTTGCGAATGAAAATTCCAACATATAAATTAAATTTAAAAACTTTGCATGCGGCCCTCATAACTTCGATTGAATATTTCTTTAAAGAATTGGATTACAATTAGATTTGATCTATTGATTAGAATAGAAAACAGCTTTAATTCCCTTTAATGCATTTGAAGTGTTTAGTCTCATAAAAAAAAAAAACCGTATACTGGTTTTTTTACTTAACAGTGTATAAACTGAATTAGCCAGTTACGATACCAATGCTTTAAAAAGCTATATAGAATGTACTACGTTAAGTTCCTTGCAAGTAAGAGAATGTTTGATGCAAAGAATGTTTGATGGCTCATAATTCGTTATTTTTTCACAGATTTTAATTTTGATCTCATTTTCTGTCGTCATGTGTAGTCGGCTTGTATATAATATTCCGTAAGCAAGTATAATATTTTCAATGTTGCTTACCCATCTTTTTGGCTGTTCCGCAAAACATTTTCTGGTTTCTATGCAAATTTTTTAAATATTTTAAAATTTAAATAAAAAATACTTGAATGTTTGAAATATTATAAAAAGAGCAAAGATTTTTTTCCATTAAAACTCTTTTCAGTTTTCTTAAAAAAGTAAAGATCAACATATTCGAAAGTAGAAAAATCTATCCCGTCAATATATCAACGCAACCGAAATCTTCTCTGAATTTATGCGGTAACCCTGTCGTTTGCGAAAGTTTGCGAATGAAGGTGATGCCCAAGAAGGAATAGTGACCAACTTGTTTGGCCGTCGTATACCACTTCGGTCGGTAAGCATTTACTATACGAAGCGATGCATCGCTTATGTCAGCCAATTTTTAATTATTCATATTGTCCGCGTGATTTACAACATCAGTGGTAAGCGTTGTAATAATTTTCTAATGTGATGACTTATAAATATTAATGCTATGCATTTTATAAATAAAACAGTTAACATCATATCCGTAATTATTGCTCCTAAAAAGTTATTTTGATTAACGTTTTCCCTTCTTTTTAATATATTTGAAAATTTGGTGAAAGTAATTTTCAAATTTTCGGACAAAAACAATCTTCGTATATTGTCCTATCTGCAGTTTTATTACTAATTATTTCAATAAAGGTTATCATATAATTATCTTTTAACTTGTCTATATACGTGTCTTCATTATTTTAGTCAAGAATTAACTTTTTCTTTTCGGGAATTGACAGCTATTTATCTATGATATGTTTATAATCATATTAGGATGTAAATCTGTGGCACTTGCACCTTTTAGTTCAATTGTTGAGGTCATCTAGATACAGTCTTTTTTACGTCATAAAAACAACAAAAAATAATCGCTAGCAAAATTTGTAAACGAACAAAAGCGATGAAATGTGATAAAAACCATATATCTACAGTTTACATGGGGGGTAACCATGGGAAACAGTAAACTACAGTGTCCCTCGTGTCAATCCGAGCGGTAGATTTTCATAGGCTGTTGATGGTGCTATAAAAACACTGGCTCTCAGGGAGTGCCGACAGATGTAAAACCTGGAACAATTACGTATGCATTTTTTGAATAGTCAGGAAATATTTTATTGTAGATGAGACAATTTTAAATTAAGTGTTTTTTTATTTATTATCATAAACTACTACTACAAAAATTATACTATAATTTGCATTTAATGCGCTATTGTACATGTAAAATAATGCATATTATTTTACATACAAAAATGGCAATGTATTGCTTGAAACGTAAATTTGCAAATACAATACGAAAAGTTTCGACATGAACATATATCTATGTTGTACGTATACACACAATATATGTTTATATTATATATAGTTATATTATTAATGTATCAACCCAAACTCAACTCTCGTGTAAACGGGGCCAATATATGTAAATACTTATATAAAGGGGTGTCGATTACGGTAATGGTAACAGTGTCGAGTGTTTAATGGATATTTCCCATCTAAAAAAATGTCAACATGCATATGTATCTATGTGCGTACATACACATTACATGAACATACTTATATAGAGGGGTGTCGGTTACGGTAACGGTAACAATGTCGAGTGTTTAATGGATATTTCCCATCTCAAAAAATGTCAACATGCATATGTATCTATGTGCGTACATACACATTACATGAACATACTTATAGGGGTGTCGGTTACGGTAACGGTAACAATGTCGAGTGTTTAATGGATATTTCCATCTCAAAAATCAACATGCATATGTATCTATGTGCGTACATACATACATGAACATACTTATATAGAGGTGTCGGTTACGGTAACGGTAACAATGTCGAGTGTTTAATGGATATTTCCCATCTCAAAAATGTCAACATGCATATGTATCTATGTGCGTACATACACATTACATGAACATACTTATATAGAGGGGTGTCGGTTACGGTAACGGTAATGTCGAGTGTTTAATGGATATTTCCCATCTCAAAAATGTCAACATGCATATGTATCTATGTGCGTACATACACATTACATGAACATACTTATATAGAGGTGTCGGTTACGGTAAAGGTAACAATGTCGAGTGTTTAATGGATATTTCCCATCTCAAAAATGTCAACATGCATATGTATCTATGTGCGTATACACACATTACATGAACATACTTATATAGAGGTGTCGGTTACGGTAACGGTAACAATGTCGAGTGTTTAATGGATATTTCCCATCTCAAAATGTCAACATGCATATGTATCTATGTGCGTACATACATTACATGAACATACTTATATAGAGGGGTGTCGGTTACGGTAACGGTAACAATGTCGAGTGTTTAATGGATATTTCCCATCTAAAAAAATGTCAACATGCATATGTATCTATGTGCGTACATACACATTACATGAACATACTTATATAGAGGGGTGTCGGTTACGGTAACGGTAACAATGTCGAGTGTTTAATGGATATTTCCCATCTCAAAAAATGTCAACATGCATATGTATCTATGTGCGTACATACACATTACATGAACATACTTATATAGAGGGGTGTCGGTTACGGTAACGGTAACAATGTCGAGTGTTTAATGGATATTTCCCATCTCAAAAAATGTCAACATGCATATGTATCTATGTGCGTACATACACATTACATGAACATACTTATATAGAGGGGTGTCGGTTACGGTAACGGTAACAATGTCGAGTGTTTAATGGATATTTCCCATCTCAAAAAATGTCAACATGCATATGTATCTATGTGCGTACACATTACATGAACATACTTATATAGAGGGTGTCGGTTACGGTAACGGTAACAATGTCGAGTGTTTAATGGATATTTCCCATCTCAAAAATGTCAACATGCATATGTATCTATGTGCGTACATACACATTACATGAACATACTTATATAGAGGTGTCGGTTACGGTAACGGTAACAATGTCGAGTGTTTAATGGATATTTCCCATCTCAAAAATGTCAACATGCATATGTATCTATGTGCGTACATACACATTACATGAACATACTTATATAGAGGTGTCGGTTACGGTAACGGTAACAATGTCGTGTTTAATGGATATTTCCCATCTCAAAATGTCAACATGCATATGTATCTATGTACGTACATACACATTATGAACATACTATATAGAGGTGTCGGTTACGGTAACGGTAACAATGTCGAGTGTTTAATGGATATTTCCCATCTCAAAAATGTCAACATGCATATGTATCTATGCGTACATTACATGAACATACTTATATAGAGGTGTCGGTTACGGTAACGGTAACAATGTCGAGTGTTTAATGGATATTTCCCATCTCAAAAATGTCAACATGCATGTATCTATGTGCGTACACATTACATGAACATACTTATATAGAGGTGTCGGTTACGGTAACGGTAACAATGTCGAGTGTTTAATGGATATTTCCCATCTCAAAAATGTCAACATGCATATGTATCTATGTGCGTATTACATACATTACATGAACATACTTATATAGAGGGTGTCGGTTACGGTAACGGTAACAATGTCGAGTGTTTAATGGATATTTCCCATCTCAAAAAATGTCAACATGCATGTGTATCTATGTGCGTACATACACAATATATGTACGTACTAATATATAGAGGTGTCGGTAATGGTAACAGTGTCGCGAATTCAATAGTTTTTTTTCCCGCCTCAAAAATGCCCAACGCGCCTAAAGAAGTTTTCACTTCATAAACAGCTTTCAGAGCGACAGAACGCCGGGCGCATCGCATCGCGCGGTGTGTGGAGCCCTTAAAACGGTCCGCTTTCCGAAACGCTCCGCTGATTTATTGAGATACCGCGAGCAGACGGGCGGCGAGGGCCGCGCCGCAGCCCCCTGGCGATGCCACTCCATTCCGGTATATCCGATCTCGCTGTTGCGGTCTTTCGCCGATCGGACGAAGCCGTTTATTAGGGTCCATCCATGGATTACTGTTCGCTTTATGCGGTTTTGATTGATTCGACGATGTTCATAGTTGGACGATCCGTCTGTACGATACGGAGACAATTGAGAATTGTGCGTGCACCTTACGTAGTTTTTTTTTTAAGAGTTTCAATAACCGTTCGTACACGTTAACACAGTTGCGTAACACAAATACGGTTTCAATGAACTTCGAAATGGTATTAAAGTCTATTCAGGATCCTGATTAAGAAATTATTCCACGCGTTGGTTCTAGATTTTGAGGAATTCCTTAAATAACAATAATATAATTAGGAAAACGATGTAGGAAAAAGACTTCAAAAAGCATTGTCTTTTTCCCACATTGTTTATGTGGGAAAAAGACAATGCTTTTTGAAGTATTCATTAGTAGTCATCTTGAATTTTTTGCTCGTAAATCTTCTTTTGTGATTGTATTTAAATAATTTGCAGTTGGAAGACATTAATTTTAGTGTTTGCCTTGTGTTAAGGACTGAAAAGCTTGTCTCAGCCGTATTTTGATGATGTGAAATTCTAATCGTCTCATATAATACAATAAATGGACCAAATGAATAAAGAAGTGTTAAATTGAAGTATATTTTGAAGTTGTAAATGAATGATTTTTGTAAAACAGAAAGGCTTAAATTTTTTCTTTTCAGCGGTATAACACAGTATCACGCCCTATCGCTTTTACTTTGTTCCTCTTATGACATTTATTTATTAATTTTGTTGCGACAAGTTTGCCCTCAACGCGTCCCGGCATATTTCCGTTACATGTCACCTCGGACGATTTACGCCATTTCGGTCAGTCTGTATTGATGTGATCGGTGGACTCTCGTCGTATTGTTCCGACAGTATCGATTGACTTCTCGTCAATAATGATGGAGCTCAGATATTCGAAGTCCAGGAATTGTGTTAAGGAAGTGCAATGTAGCGGGATATAATACCAATACCTTTGTCTTTTGTTGATAGTTCGCCTTTCTCTTTTGTCGTTCTCCAGGTTTTAAATGCATCTTATGAGTCTTCTATTTTTTTAACGAGTGACACTATTTTGACGGCATAGAGCAGGTTCTACGGGAGAACTAACCTAGTTAAATCTAAAAAAGAATACCCAATTTATTATGGGATGCATGATCACTCAATTTTCATACTGTTCTTTAGGAAAATCTTTTAGAAAGATATGATTTTTATCAATTTAGAAAGATAATGAAATGTTAAAGCTGTCCTTTAAAACTACCCATCCAGTGGTACGGTTTTTGTGTTCTTCTATTTTGCTGTCTAAAAGTCCGTTTTATGATGCTGTTTGTAGATATGGGCATTAACTTTATGATGCAAATGTGCTGTATTCTAACTTAATGCAAAATAAAATAACAAGTAATGAAACATACTTTAAAATACTGAAAATTTCCAAAAATAATCAAGACTGACCACTTATGTGAAATTATTTTAATTCTGATTGGGTATTACTAACTTTACAACGAGCAATCTCTTTTGATAAGTGTCTTCTTTACTATTTTTATAGGTCTAAGTGTCACTAATTCTGCTATAAAGATCCAATGTTAATTGTCGAATGGTCAATTGGAGTTACTGTATAGTCTTTGAAAATATTTAATTTTATGCTGTCAGTTATAACAGTTTGTAAGCAATCTGTTTGATTTTGTTACATCCTATTTTTTGCTACTAATAGGTGACTAATATTTGTTGATATTAATTAACAATTAAAATAATTAAATTAAATTGTTTTAATTGATATCATAGCCTATTAGCAAATGATTGTCTACTCCAGAAACGGTAATACCTGACAGGAATTAAAATCGGTTCCTAGCAATGGTTAGCTATGATTATTCTGGCAAGTTTTCAACATTTTAAAGTCTAGTTAATTTATAAGATATTTTAAGTAAATTTAAAATTCGATTTATTTTTATTGAATTATGATATTCATGTTAAAATATGATAAAATCGTTTTTTAAAGAATTAAATAAAAATTATTCACCAATTACTGGACGCATAGTCTTGAAATAAAGATTTGCTAAGGTTTTTATGAATTGATTTTTGTCCCATTGTAAATTGGGCATGTTCTTTTGATAATTGAAATATTATTATTCTTAAAACGGATTCCAACCTACCTGTGATCTTGACAATCGAAATTCGAATCTAGTACCGAATAGGATTGTATAAGAGCCGTCACTGTCGCGCCCCAGCCCGGCCGGGCCGTCGATTGTCCCCCGTTATAATCCACCTGAAGGTGCGAGAGCTGTTTACAGTTAGTTCCCGAGCACGACCTGAATACCAATCCGGTGGAACGGTATCACCGGTCAAGCAGATTTTCGTGTACGTGATCGGATAGCGTAATCTTATTTAAGTGCTTTCGCGTGGATTACAATGCCCGGCCCTCGCGCAGGTACGAGCGACGGCGGCCGGCGCTCGCGTTGTGTTCGCGGCGAAGGATTGCCGGAAGCAAATACATGCCTCGTACGGTTTACCGCACGTCAGGTGAGATTAGAGGGCTTTCAGTGAATAACTGTAAAGTACTTTTTGTACGTGTCGTTCTTCTGTGAGCGCACTACAGACGCACAACTTTCTGCGATCATTTTTATTAGAGATCGGGAGTCCCGACTTCAACTGCTTGACGCTGGTAAGGTAGGAGTAGAAAGCGACGACCTCCGAGTCTATAACGGGAGGTTGACAAACGACCTTTATACCTTTCGCAACCTACGACGTCTGGAATCTGTGGCATATCGAGTTGTTCGGGACATGTAGGGAATGCTATAATAACTTGATTTGAGTGAAACATTTAATTTCAATACAAAGTGATGACTAATTACCTACCATATTTAAGGCAATTAGGATTACATTGAATAGTTTCAGATTGATCATAGGGATTAGGTACATAGAGTGTATTGGTGTTTGAATAATTTTTAAAAAGGGACCCGGTATATTTTTACGCTATCATGGATTTTATGTTATAAAAAACAATATAACCTGTATCGTCGGATTTATTCATAGATGACTTCTTTCATTCGAGTTAAGTACCAAAAAATAAAATTGCGTTGACAATAACTTCAAAGTCAATGTGATGATCGGTGACATCTAGTTTTATACCGAGATTGCTATACTGGTAGCTGAGCAATGAGTATAGCGATATACAAAAACATGACCATGTTTTTGTTATATTTTATCTGTACGATTTGTTTATTAGATACAACTTTCGCGGGCGGCTCCGCCCGAGTAGAATTGATTGAGCGATCACTCTTTCAATCTCGATCTTGATCGCTATTCCTTGTCTATTCTGATCCCGGTTCCGCTCTTGATGCTAATCTGTCTCATTATCGATTCCGTGGCGGTCCCGCTTTAGATTTCGAACTTGGCCTCAGTGTAAGTAGATTCCAATTCTGACCCCGTTTTCGATTTCGGTGTTACTCTCAATTCCTATTTTGGTGCTCCTCTTCATTTCGATGCGGTTCACGCTCTTGATTCTAATTTTAGTCATACAGTAGATTTAGAGCTTACTCCTTCTCTCGTCTCATGTCTCCCTGTCTTAACTCTCGATTCCATTCCTGTCCTACTTGTGATTCTAAATCCGTTACAGGCCTCAATTCCAATTTGGACGAAATCGGGATAAATGCTACTTTCAAAATAAAATTTAGACTATATTAGTCGGCGATAGTGTAGCTTTTTAGGAGTGAAAGAATGGTTAGAATCGATTCAGTAGTTCAGTTAAATAGTGTAATTAAGCAGACGAAGTCGGGTACAAATGTCAGTCTCTTTTTTAATACCTATAACCTTCACTCTAATGCGGGTGAATAACTTAACCAAAATTTTATCGCAATCATATGAACTGTACGACAATGGATAAAATGCGAAATAAATAAACAAACATTGATTTTTATATTAACACATATTGTAACATTAACACATATTACATGTGCTTATTAACTTTAATGTAAAATATTTGTAATGTAGTAAATATAATTGGCCTTTATTGGATACCCCAAAATGAAAAAAATACCTAAATGTGATTAATGGTTGAAAAACAGGTTTTTAAAATAATACATACATCGTTGAGTACAATCCTGTCGGTTTTCTTTCTTATTATTTCTTATCCATTTTTTCTTATATTTATTGAGATTTAGTAAAATATTTAGGTCCAAATGGATGCTTCGCCCCAGGTGGATATATAATAAACAACGAATATTAAATTTCACGTATTTGTTAAATTTACTAATAAGTAAGTATTATTAACAAATAATTCTACATTCTATTATTATTTTCATCTTCTATATATAAAGGAGTAGTCTTGTATATATAAAAGAGTAAAATGACTGAATTATACAACAACTCACAGCCCAAACTACTGGATCTAGAAACTTGAAATTTTATAGAGAGATTCTTGTTATAACGTACATGAGAACAACGAAAGGGATTTTAGAAATTTATCCTTAAGAAAGTGAAAATGGTGAAATGCTGTTGTATGGAAAATCGAAGCCTTCGTAGCTACAGATGTCAAACAACATTCAAGTTACTCATAGAAATAAAGAAAAAAATATGTACCAGATTTTTTTAAATTAACCCTGAAGGTGGGTAAAATAGAGGATGAAACGTTGTATGGAAATTTGAAACCGCTAAAGCCATTTATGTCAGAATGAATATTTTAACTCCTAATTATTAATGAAAATTAATAATATTCCTCGTTCTCAAAAATAACCCTAAAAACGGTGAAATATAGTTTGAAATTTCTATATAAAAAACGAAACCGCTCAAACTATTGACAAACAAAACTTGTATTTTAGCTATGTATTACAAATAAAAAATAACTTAATGTATCATTTCGGAAAAGTAGCTCTAAGAGGGTGAAATAAGGGAGGTATTATTTAATGAAAAATTGAAACTGCTATGTGTGTTTTGTCTGTTTTTTTTTTGCTTGTTCAAATTATTCCTTCGGTGAGTATGAAACTAGCTGAATATTATACGTGCGAAAGAGAAGCTATCCTAAAAAAAAATTGGCTTCATAGCATAGCATAGATAGCTATACTGAGTAATATACATTTTCATTTTGATACTATTAGCATTTGCTACATCTGCGTCCAAATCAGAGTCGTGACCGGTAGCAGAATTGAAATTGCGCATAGGACGAGAAATGGAATTTAAAGTCAACACCGGTATCGAAATCGGTAACGCGACCAAAATCAATTCAACGCAGGACAAAAATAAGTGTCAATCGCGCGAATGAAATGGCAATGAGAAGCAGTACTACGATCAAAATTTAAAGGCGGAGAATGAAAGGAATCGACATTGAGAATGAAATAGCAATCGGGATATTTATTTCGTGATGGGCCGATGTATAAGATGAAAGAGTTCATTTTACGACTACGCAGGCGGAGCCGCGGGTAAAAGATAGTTTAAAATAATGTAATTTGTAGTATCTGAAACGCTATCTATCCACATGTATGGGAAAAGCACTACCTTTACAGAAAAAATGACAAAGAGCACGGAACAAAATTTAATTATATTAATATTTATGAATATGCTTTCAGGATAAAAGTGCGCGATACTCTACCAAACTTACAGATAATATGCAGACAGACAAAAAGTAATTCAGTTTCTTCGGATTCTTAATAAGTGATTCAGATTCTTAATAAGAAAAATAAGGCTAACAAATAAACAATTCATAAAAATTGATTCATTTCGTACAACTAATAATTCTGAAATTCTTTTTGAATATACTCAAGCAGTATTTATGAATTTACACTTTTATAACTTGTATGAGTTTCAAAATTAATAACAAGGCTTTTTTGACATAGATAAATTTTACGTAGTTTTTTAGACCACTGAATGTAAGCGAAATATAACCGTGTATCATCAGCTATATGATAAATAAATCAACTTCATATCGGACAGGCAAGAAAGAGCTTGTAGCCAAGTCATAAACATTCTGAGAATGCTATGCCAAAATGTTGTCATATTCATTAATATTCTGGCCAGAATGTAGACATTCTTATAAAAATTATGGTCGCATCAACTCACAGAGTAGCATACTCACTTACATTCTGTGGGCTTAGCATGACGGCGTAGACAAGAATCTCTCTATAGGTTTGTCCTTTTCACTCATCATATTGGGCGACAAGGATAACCCTATAGAGAGACTCTTGTCTAGGGTGTCATGCTAGGCCCGCTGGTCATATCTGATCACAAAGAATACTTTACTTCATGTAGATAAAAACTGTAGTTTTGCGAAAATTGTCAAACTAATTCTATGATATTGTTAAAATAAATGGTGTCATAGTAGACCAACTTAAAAATTTGTATATAAATGATTGTTATATTTTTAAGTCTCTTTAGCGCCGCTTAATTCAATATTTTATTTTAAAAATAGATTTCCTACATTTTATACTACTTTCGATTTCATTGTCAAAATTGAATAATGGCAGTCCTAAGTCGATATGTAGATTTAATTTTCGTTGTGAGACGCAAAGTCGAAATTTTTTATTTTGATTAAATTCAAAGTATTTGGCGAATAAGGAATAAATTTCTTTTGTTGTTTGCGCCGAAATGAAAATGAAAGATTCAAATTTTGATTTGGTTGTGTGTTTGTACGACATTTTAATAATTTATTCATTGATTCAACATTTATCACACAATAATTTCATGACCATAAGAGTGACTAGAAGAGTTTTTTTTTACGCACACGTCATGCACGTCTATGTAAATAAAAATCAATATAAGTAAGTATCTTTGTTCTCTATGCGTGCCTAATTCATAGATTCGATTACGGTTAAACTTTGGTGATATGTTGTACGCACGCCCGGATAGGTTTCTAAAAAAAAGAACTAGCATTTGACCCCGGTCTCATGCGCGTGTGTGTACTACTAAACCGAACTACTGAATCGATTTTAAGAATTCCTTTACTAATAAATGTCTGCACTATTCTTGAGTAAATTAGGCTGCTAACATTTACCCCCGGCTTCATTCATGAATTCATATTTCTAAGACCATTCTCATAATTTTTTACTCGTAGAAAGTACTCTATCCCCGAGTAAGTTTTTATTTGAATATTATAATATTTCCCTCCTATCTTCAAATCAGAAATGGGACTGATAGAGGAATCGGAATTGAAAGCTGGAAAAGAAAGAAAATCGAGGAAGGGATCAGAATCAAAATCAAGAGCGGCAGCGGGATCGAAATTGTGAACGGGACTGGGGTCGAAAACGAGCGTGGGGATGAGATCAGAATCAAAAGTGTGACTACGACGTTTTGAGTTTCATGTATTCGAGTCGAAGACAAACCCTAGTAGGTCTGTCTTCGATTCCGACTGTGCATTTGTATTATAGAATCGAACTATAACATCTATTATAAAAATTCACCCGATAGAAAACTACATTCTCTTTACGTACTTTACGCTTATATTTTGTTTTGATATTAACTCCCGAATTCGTTTAAATTGGAACTGTGACTGGTAGCGGAATCGGAATTGAAAGTGGGACGGAGGGAGCACGATCGAGAACGGGACCAGGATCAGAATTGAAAACGGGACCAGGACCGAAATTGAAAATGAGATTAGGGTCAAAAACGAGCGGAGGTATGAGATTAGAATCAAAAGTGTGACTGAATCTGAAGTAAAAACGAGAGCAGGATTGAAATTGACATCGATTGATACAAAAAAAAAGAAGGAAAAATACCTTCTACGTTCATGCTGGCGGAGCTTCGGGCATTAACTATACGGGCAAGCCATTCAAGAAAGTACAGAATAACGCCCGCCGGGCCAACTAGTTAACAAATCAACGTAAATAACTATTATATGGGCTCCTTTGAGTTTAGCTCCCAATCTTGCTTGCAGTCCTAGTCTTAATCCCGGTGTTGTTTTCAATTTTAAGTTTGATTAAAATTTCATTTATTTTATTCATTTTCCGGTCTCGATGTTGACATTGCTCTTACTTTGAACCTTTGGTGTTCGCAATAACAGATAGGCAAAAAAATCAATAAAAATAAATTAAAAATAAATTGTTCTGTGTTCACAGAGTAAAAGCTAGCAGATATTAAAACAATTTTGACTTTAATTTCTGTGTCACAAAGTCTGTCTTTTTTCACTTACAGTAATTTTAATATTCCATTGCTTACACTTGAGCTGACGTCGATATTGTTGTTAGATAGTAGTAGTTCTGATGCTGGCATTGGTATGTTCAGTCTTCAACTTTCTATATATTTTTTTATATTATTTTGTGACTATCATCATTAATATTTTCTGACCGTAGGATATTTTCTATAGCATTAAATTGTAGTGATGTCAAATAGAAAGTATTGCCAATGAAACAATGAAAACATTTTTAGGTCGCTTAATATTATTTGAGATTACCCCTCACAAAACATCTTCGCGTGGTAATGGGGTATTTTTAAGGTCCCAATGTCTTTATATACAAACGTTTTAATTCTGAGGAGTTAACTCAAAACACACAAACGTTTGCTTTTTTGAGTTAAATTACTTCTGATAAAAACAAACCAATTGTAGGATTTAAAACTGCTTCAAGTATTGAATTTGCTGATAAAAAAATAGGATCCTACAAATTCAAGAATCACAAACACACACTTCCCAATAATTTCATACATTTACAAGTCATAAACAGAAAGAAACTTGAAGTAATAAACTAAAATTAATATTGTAGAAATTTATATACTTATTCAATTACGAACATTTCATTGCGATAATATGCCATAATTGCTATGTTTGAAAAAACTTTACAAAAGTTACGAAACAATGGGTCGTTACAAATGGTAATTACGCAATAAAATTGTTTAATATTAACGAAATGAAAGTATATACAGGACGATCCATTTTATGTTTGCTAAATGAAAATATTTCAACGTTCCATTTTAAGAAAAAATTATACGAGAAAAATACTCATATCCCTTTTGTTTGCACGGAACCATTATTGTTTAGTATGACTTTAAGCATCCAGCACTATTTTACAGCTCGGCAAGCTGCCAGATTTTTAATTATCTTTTTATTACATTAAAAAGAAATGATAAAACGTCATAAATATTATCATGAGAGAAAACTTATTTATGAGGTCGTAATGAGATGCAATTTACTAGAATTTGTAAAAAATTTCAAAAAATATTATTTTGCCAAGTAAATTGTATTTGTTATGTATAGGGTCGGGGAAAAAGTTTTTTCTTAATTTATATGTAAATAAAATAATATTTCATCATATTTTATTTACATATAATTATAATATATATTTATAGAAATTTTGGAATTTCTGATCAAAAACTGCGAGAAGTGGTTATGACAGTCCTCTCTTGATGTTTAGATAATACTACCTAAAGAATTCTGAAGGGACCGAAACAGGTAAAAATCTGAGAGTGCAATATCAGGGCTATATGGTGGGTTTATTAACAACCCAACCAAATCCTCTCAATATTTGCGGAGTGGCTAAATATGTGTGTGGTTTTGCATTATCATGGTGAAAAACTACATCCATTTTGTTGAATAATTCCGGCCATTTTATTTCTACTTGTTGTTTGATTCTCATTAGCTGTTGGCATTAGAAATCGAAACTGAAGGGTGTGCCCGACGATGAAAGCTCAAAGCGAATAATGCCCTTCCAATCCCACCACAAACATACCATCAACTTTTTGCGAGTTTATCCGTGTTTCGCTGTAGTCTGTGGAGCATGCTTGTTTTTTGACCATGATATTTTTTGCATGTACTTGTAGTAGGTAATGCTGTTTTCATGACCAGCGAACAATCTTTTCGAAATCGCTTTCGCTCCATTACGTTTCAATAGAGAATTACAAATGAGTACACGATTCATTAAATTTCCTTTAGTGGTCTCGTGTGGGACCCAAGTATCGAGCTTTTTCGTATATCCAGCTTTTTTCAAATGAGCTAAAACTGTTTTATAGTCAATCTACAGTCTTTCAGCTATGTAGTAAAAATTAATATGCCGATACTGTTCTACTTTTTCCGGAATGGAATCGACTTTATCTGTAACACGTCGACTAATGCGAGAATCATCTTTGACATCAAAATTACTAGACTAAAAACGCTTGAACTAATTTTGTGCCACTCTTATCAACATTGCATTAGGTCCATAAACGTAAGAAATTATTTCGAGGACTTGTGATGCGTTTTCCCCTTTTTTGTAATACAACTTCAAAATTTATCGAATTTCTACGTTAGATTAACTCATTTTGGTTGTTACAGTAACAACAGAAAAATGGCGGGACACCGTTTCTAATTTTCATCTTTCATTTTTTTTAAATATCATCTATTCAACGGTATCAAAATTAGCCAAATACAAACAGCACAACTAAAGAGATTTACTGCAACTTTTTATTAATAAAATACAAAGAAACTTTTTCTCCGACTTATTATAGAATGCGATTTTTCCGGTACTAGTGATATAAGTTCAGACTCGATATAAAGAGAGCATTATGGCATCAGAATCACTTGTCTTCTGGAATCTTATTTGAATAGAATAGTTAAGAGCGTGGAAAATAATGATGTCCACAGAATGGACGATCTCTCACCACCTACAGTTCAAACGGGTATGCCACGGGGTTTATTTCTCGGATAATTTCTGTTTCTAGTTTACATTAATGATTTACCTCAACTTGGTAAGGATGGGTATGGGAGTGGACTTTTTGCTTGATACTCTTTTGGTTTATAAGGTTAATAGTTAGCATATCTGAAATAGTTGAGTCGTTCACTATTAATAATCTTCTTCTTAATGAAACAAAACCAAAACTTATTACATTTTCATTGTCTATTACTAAATAGATCGATGTGAATATCAAGAACTAGATAATGGATCTTATTGAACACAACCTTATTTCTTAGTCTGGTTTTAAATGTTAAGTTACTTCGAATTCTCATGTTACATAATTGGTGGAAAAGCTTAGTTCTGCAGCTTATGTAGTCAAAAGAATTCGGCGATTTACAGATGAAAGTATTATTTTATTACGAGATTATTTTATTTTAGTTCCTTTCATAGTCTTATGACCGATGGAATTTCATTATAGGGTCATGCAGTCAATATTAACACAATTTATGTGTTAATACAAGAATCACTATTTATTATGTTTTTATAAATGAAAACAAGATACGAGTCGGACTTTTCCTACCTACAATAAATAATTTGATATATTTTGGTTTATTTTATGTGAAGTTAAATTCTAAGAAAATGAAAACGCGTAAGTGGATATTCTAAGATGTATTTCAGTTTTCTTTAAATAGTTCCTCTGGACGAAGAACGGAGGATACCTATTTTGGTACGTTCATTGAAATTGATACGACGAAAGCCATGTGAAATTTTAACAGCAAATACATATATTTTTAAGACGGTATACCTTTTAAGTAAGGTATAATACCTTAAGAAAGTACCTGTATCTAATAGAAACCCCTTTTTATTAATTTTTTTTTTTAGCATTACGCTATGATAGGACGATAGATTTTTCTCATTGTTTCAAATATTTACCTTTTACATTAAGGAAATGAAAAAAAATAAGACAGGCACTTTAAAAAGTCGTTGTTTTATCACATTTATGACCACTCACTGAACCTAAGAATTTATTGATATTATTATAGATATAAATGAAACATCCTGTAGTTTGATCTTAATTCTAACACAAGAGATCGATATGAAAACGTCAAGAAAAAAAATCGTTAGTATTAAAAGGGATCATCGCCACGATACATATTAAGCTCACGACGAGTCAAACGTGTTCCGTTCAAATGGATACTCAAAAAATATTAAAGCATTATTGCAAGTATGTGTATGTGGCCGGCGCTGGAAATTATTGGTACGATGACACGTATACGGAGACCGTGCCTTATAAGGTCTACACTTACGTATCATTCGCTATATACACGGTGATGATATTACTCGAGAACATGGCGGCGCTGTTCGGTTCGTTTCCCGACGTGGAGAAAAATTCAGCGGTCATGTTCGCCGCCATACACGACATAGTGCTGTACAAAATGTACACCATGCTGCTCAGCAAGGGCTCGATCAAGGAGTTGAACCGCGAGATGGCGGCGGTGGGTGCGAGTAGGGAGGAGGGCCGCGTGATGCGCAGGCAGCGGTTCAAGTTGAAATGGGGGATGGTCGTTTACGTAGTGTCCGTTTATTTGTCTCTGATCGCTTACGGAGTGGAGAGCTTCAGGCGCATGTATCAGGAAGGTGTTTAATTTTATTTTTTTAATATCATGTATTATCATGCATTTTAGGTAAGTGTTTTTTAATGTTATGACTTACGTACAGGCGAGACGAGTTCCTCCGCTTTTTGGTCAAATTAATGAATACATTTATAGTTGTTTCACACCAAATTTATTTTTTAACTAAGGATAAGTTACATATATTTACGTTTCACGTAAAACATACGATAACTTACAGACAAATGTAATAGTACGCTGCCGACGTGAGTATCGTGTATATATATATTAACTACTTCGGGCGTCGGTCAGCAAAGGTGGGTAGAACTAGAATTTTATGATAAAGGATTGACCGGCCGGTTTCCGTACGCAATGAACACAGATGTGACACGCGTCTAATGTTAAAGTTAACATAATTTTTGGAACGAAGTTCCTTATGGGGCGTTGCGAAGGGTACTATAGCCGGCAAAAAACGTCCGTAACGTTAAATAAAAACTTAAGATTTTATGTATAGTCTATGTATGAGGCTGTACAGTGCCTAATGTATACTCTACGTGATGACTGTTATTGTTATTGCAGTTTGCTATTATTATAATATCATTCCACTAACGTTTCATGATCTAAGCGTGGCTTGTGTTTTTTATTACTTAAATTTTATTCTATTTATGGATTATTGAGAATAATTAAATTTTGTTTAAAATAACAATATTTAATTTCTCTGACATCAACTTAATTATTACTATTATTAATTATATAATGAAAATGAATAAAAATTAAGATAAAAAAATCATAATAAAAAATGTATATCTGAATAATTATTTAGTTTATATCTCGAATAGAACTTGAAATTAATATTTTTATAATAAGGAACTTCGGGAAAGGAACCTCGTTTTTTTATCTTATTTTCTTTTACGTGAATTTCTGTGCGTAGTATTTATGTGATTCATTTGTATAATGTTATACGAGTAACAAATTATATCTATATATTTACACGAAGTTAAATAATTCTTTATGTGTATATAATGCTATATTTATGTATATTTATTTAAATATTTTTATTTATGTAATTGTAACCATTTTTTGGGTCTGGATACGCCTCATACATTAAATATTTTCAATTATTTACAATAAATATTCGCAACTTCAATGTAAGAAATAAAAATAAATAGATCATTCCTCGATTTCGCTTGCAGAAAGTTACTCTTTTATGAGCTAGCTAGCTTACATATATATATATATATATATATGCTCAAACTCAAACAAAAAGAGCATATATAGCCTCGTTTGCTACCTATTTACATATATTATTTCGACGGATAAATTTCAAATACAAAAATGTTATTCAATTCGCGAAACAAAAGTACCTATATAGAGAGAGAGTTGAGATGAGTCTAGGCGGTTTTGTTTGTAAACATTTGGACAAACCTGTAGCTATTCTTGACATTAGTAACAATAATTTATTTTTTTTATAAACTTTTTTTATTTTTTTTAATATATTTTAGCTTTCCATTGTATCTTTTGAATAACGAAAACAATGGTAGCCGATTCCGATACAGACAGATCAATAGGCTATTTGACAACATTTAAAATATACAACAAATTGTGGTTATCCTAAAAGATTATATTATAAAGAAATATATTTCACTTTATTTTGGTGTAAAACATGTGTATTTTTAACAAAATAAAGCAAATTAATTGTAATATTTTTTAAAATTTTATCTGGAACATGAACGGTCTGTTATTGGTTGACATTCCGGTGACGTCACACGCAAGTAAACAGTTTTTCGTGTTTTTATACGTTTAATAGCAGTTTTCCAACAGTTTTCTGATATCCTTCCATTTTGTTTTACATCTCGTTGCGTAAGACCTATCTATTACACATCTCAAAATGGATCCGAATTTTGTGAGAGCCGATAACAGCAACCTACCTAAGATTGACGCCTTCATGGTTGCACATTTCTTTAAGAATAACGTAGATTACTATGCTGCGGAACTTGCGAATGTAAAAACAGCTATGTAAGTATTATGAAGAAATTATTTATCTACCAACCTTTACATTTGAACTATTTCAAAATAAGGTACAAATGATTTTAAGGTAATGTTATTGAATAGGTATTAATACTGCTCAGTTACATGATATATGTATTTACTCTTTGTCATAGTTTTTGCTATTGTTTCACAGGTCTGCAATTTTAAAAGAATTCTTAATAATATTGCCGTATATTAAGAGGTTATGTAATGACACAAACACATGAACCAAAACAAATACATATATCGTTAGATTATCACATATTATTAACTACAATCTACAATTATATTTATTTATAGTTAATTATTACTTACATCAAAGTGATCTTCACACATAAAAACATTTGAATGAGATACAATGCTTTTTGTGTCTCTTCAAGCTAATTGTAACCATAATTTTCGTCTCTTGGGATTTGTTGGAACGGAAACAAACAATTTCTGAGGATTACTTATACTCGTACTTGTACACTGTGGCACTACACACCATTTGTATACCATTTTAGGGCATAAATTTCAATAAACAATTAAAATACACTACAGCTGCACTAATCAAAACAAATGTTTACTTGCGTGTGACGTCACGCGTGACATGTGACCAGCGCCATTACAGAAACAGTGTTTATCGCGGGTTTTATAAAATTTAAATTTCAACATTGATTTTTCATCATTAAAACATTAAATATTTCGGAAATATCAATGTAGGGTAATTTTTATCATATAAGCATTGATATAAAACTGTTTTCCAAAATTTGTCAAATAGCCGATTCTGTACATTGTCTTTGAAATAAAATGGTACCAGGTTCAAATACTGATTATTACGTTTAACTTACACCAAATGACAAGTATCAAATCGACGTGAAAGGGCATGTCACAAGTCTACAACAATCAAACTATTGGAAATACAATAATGTGTCTTCAGGAAGACTTTGCGAAACCACAAAGAATCTTTTGTATAATTTTGTACGTTCTACATGGGAATTTCTACTTGTAACATCAAAAATAAGTTGAAATAAAATAAAAGTAAAAGATAAAGAAAGCGAAGATGCAATTTAATTAGAATTACAAATAATTTTAATTCTGATCTCCCCGCACATTCTAATCATATTTAATTTATTAACTATTTCAGATGCACCGTTCTATTCCGTGGTAACGTATTTCCCCAGGTATGAAGATGATTCGATGATTGCAAAAATATTCCGAGTCTTTTTCTATATCACTTGGCTGTACATGATGCTGCCGATGATGTCCGCCGACTGCTTCCCCATCACCCACCTCATAGCGCTCAACTACAAGTTCGTGACGCTGCGTCATCATTTCGAAGAGATCAGAAGAGTCTTCGATGTGGATTTCTTATCAGATAAAGAATTGGCATTAAGGAAATTGAAGGCAGGCTGCATAGAAGGAATACTCATACATCAGAAGCTATTGAAGTAAATGAAAAAGCATACAGAATGAATTTCATTATTTGTAGAGCTTACAAAATATAAGGCGTTTAAGAATCGTAATTATTGGGAAAATAAAGATGGAGAGTGGAAAAAAGATTCTAAAGTTGATCAATTATGGAATTTTCTTTCGTTATGCAAATTTGGCGTTGAAAAGTGAATCTTTGAAAAACATATTTATGAAAATGCTTGTATATATGATATTTTGACTTTCCACTCGCACCTTCAATCGCGTGGACATAGAACATCTACATTCATATTTTCATTGAACGATTTTGCTGTCGATTCCAATTTCATTCCTGCTTTCAATTTTAGTCCTGGTACTGTCCTTTATTTCAATCCCCGTCATGTCCTTCATTCTATTTCTAATCACTTTGCACTCGGTTTTGATCCTGGTCCTATTTTCAGTTTCCATCTCGATTCTTAATTTCGATTCTGCTCCCCGTTTCAATTTCAATACTGATACCGTTCACGGTTCCGGTTTCTACGAACAAGGATAAATGCTAGTATTTAAATAAAATAGGGGTTTTATTACTCTGGACTATTGTAGATTTGTATGTCTGAAAGAATTTTGTACATTAAACGACCCTACTAACTAAAACTCTCTGAGGATAACTTAGTCCCTTATATAATTTAAATGAAATAAAACCTTCTGTTTTAAGCCAAGATCTATCTACCCGTGAAAATCTGGTTAAAATCTGTATAGTATTTTCAGAGATGTGAGCGAACAGATAGACAGATGGACAAAAAATTAAAAAAAAGTTGCTTTTTCGTTTATTACCTTTCTTTTATCGCTTCCTCTTCATTTTCATACGTGTCTTCATTGTACCGGTTTCTACTGGTTTATTATACGTTAATATTGATATATCTGAAATGTACCATTACAGACCGAGCATACATATTTAAATGTTTAAAGAAGGATCCATTTGTAAAAAATGCAAAAATATTAGTCAATTGAATATTACTCAAAAAGAATACCCAAAAAAAACATCACGAAATAATTTTGAATATACATGTCTACCATTCTTGAGATCATATTAAAACAACGGAAATTAGTATCAAATAAACGAGAGAAGCTGAGAACAATACAGTGTTAGCTGTGTTAGTGACAGTCGCTTATTACCACCCTGCTGCCGTCTGGGTGTTTATTTTTTGAGCTTTTGTCTGCAATGAGTGCTTTGTCTCCTCCTTCATAATAATGCCTTTTCTCAGACTAGTGAAGAGAAGATACGATTTTTTATATATTTCTTACAGGTTGGCAGACGAAATTACTCGAGTGTTCGGCATGATTATGTCGCTGCAAGTCTGTGAGAGCTCGGCGGTCGCGGTATTATTGTTGCTTAGACTCGTGGTATGCAATCGTCACCTAACTTAATCTAATCTAGCGTATTTTATCGTAATCTATTAAGTGTTACTTAATTTTGAAAGTTAAGCATATTATATAAATTATTGTAGTTTATTTAATTCACTCTGTTTATACATCCTTCAGTATTTGAAAAATCCTGTGAGCTACTATTTTATAGTTAGCTCGTCTTTTAAAATCTCAATAGTGATGATTTGGAGGTGGCTGGACTTTTTGGGGGCACGAATGTAATTTAATATGCGAATATTTTAATTTCAATTTGTTTTTGTTATATAACATACGCATTGTCTATCTATACAAACATTTCTATAAATGAATAATGTATATGTAGGTAAGAATACATGTTAACCTTTATGTTGTTTATACAAGTTGGTTAAGTTCAACGCATTGCCAAACTTGGCAGGGTTCAGCTGGTGTACTCATTTCACTTCGATAGACGAGGAATTGTTACTGTTTGGTTTCGAAAAGGTCAAGGACCAAACGAGGATTCAGAACAACCGCTGAACCGTCGGACTAGGATTTTGATATTTATTCATGGTAACAATCAAAATTGTTTTTGAAAATTATGAAAATGACATTATTGAATGTCATATTCAAAGTTAACAAATTCATCATTTTTCCGTGTCAAATATAGGCACAATAAAAAATCAAGCCTTAATCCTTTTTAGGCTACGTATCAAATTGTATATCTAAAATGTGCATATCTATCTTCACACATTCGGTAAACAATTTATATAATATATATTAGTGTACCAAAAAAACCGGCTATTTTTTTTTCTTGAAGAACATTGAAAAATCGTTAGAAAATGACCCTGTAAAAAGATGAACTCTTAATTTTAATATTTAGAGGTGGCGTTTTGTAATTTTCCATTTCCCATTTAAATAACATAGGATATTATTTTTTTAAACTTTGGAATTTTGTAACGGGATAACTAGCTAATTAATGTGTATAACTGTAATGATTTCTTATAGGAAATTTGATGTTCTATAAAAGAAGTTTAAATGACTTTTGCGTAAGTCAAGCCGTTTCAAAGATATCGAGCCTCAAACTTCGGACTATTTAAAATTCTGCTTTTTTTAAACAAAAATCAATTTATATTTATAAAAATCAAAATTATCAACTTTAGAATAAATATATATATATATATATCATACGATTGATAAATTGCAAGTCCAAAATTGTCAATAATTAGACAAACGACTATTTTATTAATTTTATCGCAAAAAATATTAACTTGCCTAAAAATTTGTTGTTGTTGTAATGGCAATTAGGTAAGTTTATGTACCCAAAGTATTTTTTATACAGAAATAAACTCTTAGGATTTATTAACTAAAATTTTCGTTTAGTTTATAACTAATACTGTTTAATTTCATATGGGTGATAAATTTAATTATTTTTGTTCCAGCTAGCACCGCATATGAACTTGACGAATGCTTTTATGACGTACACATTTGTGACGTCATTATTTATACTGCTTGCCCTCAATCTGTGGAATGCAGGAGAAATCACATATCAGGTATGTTCATAGTTTACTTTATAGTATTCATGTATAAGATTTATTATTTATGATTATTGCTTATAAATTCCTTCAAAGGATAAAAAACACTATTTCATTATTTATTGATTGTTAAATATCGACTGATTTTAACATTTAAGCTTTAGCAAGTTGGATATCGAATAACTGATTGTCTATAAAGATTGTGTGTATTCAAAAATAATTATAAAAAAATGTATAAGCAATTTAATAAAAAATAATTATATATAAAAAGTTCTCTACGAGGACAACAGAAGTGACAACTTTCAAAGCTATTTTATTGTCCTCTAGATTTTGCCCGAGGCTCCGCCGGTGTGCATATATAACTTTCTATAAAAAAATATAATTCTTTATTTTCTACATCGAATATTCTTTCTGTCATTATTTCTTGCACTCAACTCTTTTCCAATCGCGCTATCGCTCTCGATTCTGATAGCGAACCATTTGGCCACATCGATCCCGGTCTCTTGTAAGGTATGGGACTGGAACGCATTAGCGGGAGGTATAAATAAAATATCGATGTCATCATGAAAAAAAATCTCGTAATACACATTAGTTTATTTGTTTTTACGAGTATTTTTACGAAGTGATGAGTTGAATCGTCTATTTAGTGTTGATATCTTAAACCCCTATTTTAAACCATTAGAGGTTGTATTTCGGAATTTCTTTCTCTATCCTGTGTCTGCAACCTAAAGGAAACTGCTGTATAAAATTTCAGCTTTCTGGGCATCGCACGCACGCACGCATGCCGAACGCATGCACGCACACACACACACACACACACACACACACACACACACACACACACACACACACACACATCTATATATTTGCACATAACACATTGTTTTTTAAGATACAATATTTTATTATCATTGTAATGTCCTGCAATACAACACTGAATGAAAACACACGTTTGATTTATTAAGAAATTGGCTTGCATATATCCCGTAGAAAGCGTTTAGAAATAAAAGAAAAAAATAGAAATAAAAGAAAAAAATAGAAAGAAAAGAAAAAACTAGAAATAAAAGAAAATTAAATTCTGAAGAAGCTATGAAACTATTGAAATCAAAGGAGTTGGTTTTGAAAGCGAAATCATTATTTATCTTTTAAAGCATAATAATGTAGTACAGTTGGGACTAAAAGTGAGTCACTTCGTGGACAATTATGGATTTAATATATTATTTTCTAAAATTGTTTGCTTAAATTTCATTAATAAGTAAATATTTAATTTCTACCCAGACCGTTCTAGGAAGATCGAGTAGAGACGGCTGCAAAACAACCGTTGTATGACCGTTCAAAAAAACAACACCAAACAAAATATCTATCCTACTTTTACCTTTACATTTATATACATATCTAAGAATTGTATTGCATTGTTTTTGTGTGGTCAATATCATTTTTTTTTTGTAAAAGGTACTTTTTTCTCGTTTTAGTTTTTATAAGATTGTAAAAGATAAATCGTTATTTCTCTTATCATAACATATTCAATACTTACTGTTTTATTTTTGAACCTTAGGCATGGAACTTTTATTAAAAATTTAAATAGGACGACCTTTACGGTATACTCTAACCAACAGAAAAAAAATCATTAAAATCGGATTATCTAGTGAAAAGTTATGCCTGATCATACATAAATACTACATAAGCATCGAATTGAGCCATCTCCATTATTTTCGGAATCGGTTAAATATACGAATAATTTCACTATTAGTGTCTATAAAATTTTGTTTTAGTACGTTAAAAATATACAAAAGAAGGTTTTGTGATCCGTGAAGGCTTTTCAATGCCGGGCAACAAGTTAGCTTTCTTTAAATTGAGTTCCAGTAAGAAAGCTTGATTAATGGATCTTCAGTTTGTTCATTAAAAGCCATCGACTTTTTCTCTCGAGATCGCCAACAAAAATATTTATATAAATAATAAGTTGATTCGCTTTCGTTGGTCATTCAAGTATCTTTTGTGGAGTATCGATATGATGCTTTAATAATGACGTCATTAACTTTGATAATCCATAAATTACAAAAAAAAAGTTAAGTTTCATTTTCAAGAACTCTTATTTATCTGTTATCCACACGCAACAAAGTTTTTCGATTTGTTCTGTTTGGTTAAAAAAACAAAAATACTACATTGCTGCATTTATAGATGGCGTTGCTCGTTCCCAAGCACTGACAGGTATTGAATTTCAAACTATTCGCATCAAATAATTGTCCAGAAAAAACGAGGCTATTAGGTTAGGCTACGTCCGAAGGCGAAATGACCAATAAGTTTTCAACTCAAATTATACCGACGACCGTCAGCAACCGCCGAACCGCACTAGGCCAGCGGTGCGGAATCGACGTCGTCGAGCTCTTCGCTTGTATGAGCGGTGGTCGGGATCAAAATCGGACACGCGAATTGTACGGAAAATTAGGAAAGTTTTTTCCAGCTCATACAATTTTAGCATGTATCGTTTTGGAATAATCGATGGTTCTGTGTTTAGGCGTCTTTGCTGTCGAACGCTATTTTCTACTGCGGCTGGCATCTGAGCCCTCTGGAGAAAGATAAGGACTTGAGGCGATTGGTGCTGTTCGCCTGCGCCGAAGCTCAAAGGCCCCTGGTGCTCAAAGCTTTCAGTGTTCAAGATCTGTCTTATGCTACCTTTGTGGGAGTAAGTGAAATCATGTATACTTCGCAATTATTTTATGAAAAGTCTTATTACGAAGTTGATGCCTACATACCTATACGATGAACGCTTTGGGAAATGCTACACAAGTGTAGAAAATTGTTACGAATTACTATGAGAGCTTTTGAACATAAATTTTGGATAAAAGTTGTAATTCTGCCACTATGATATTAAGATAATATTGTATTTCTAAAATAAGGTTAGTTATGAAAAAAAAATATGCAGTCTTTCATGCGATTCTGCACATGATTATAATAGTCTGGGATCTGACAGAAGAAAAATCTTCCTTCATATTTGCGATTAAATGCGGTCTTAGAACATTACTCCAATCAATTACTGTTAATTGATTGGAGTAATGTTCTAAAACCGCATGTAAACGCAAAGATTTTAACCACACGGAAAAGGAAAAAAAATGTCTTACTGCCGTTAACTGTATTTAATTTTTTTTCATATTTGATAGCTTCATATTAAATTGAAGTTTTCCAGTGCCATATCATAGTACAGTGTATGATGAAGAAATTATTAATCGACTGCGATCTAATGATTGTTAAAACCCAAACATAAATTTTATAGAAAAACTTTTACTTTTTTTACACTTTCATTTTGATAACTAAATAAAGGAGTTGAATCGACATTGAATTTTATATGACCATCTTCAATTTTGCTTTTGGGCAAAAATGATTGCAGCAACAGCAAAGAAAAAAAATTGGTTTTTTTTTGGAAACTTGTATATTCATTATTTTCTATCTAAAACGTTATTTTATTCAATTAGCAGAAAAGGGAATGGTTTTGTTATGCCTGATCCTAAATTAAATAATAAAGCGAAGAGAGCTCATAAAAAACTTAATGTTATCACACACTCGGCCATGTAAGGAGCTTAACTTCGTACAGTAAACACTTTCCTACGCCAGCTGCAACTCGGCATCCGGCGAAGTCAAATCGGATCTAACTTATTCGACTTTACGGAGTCTCCTTGGAATAGCTGTGTATTATTTCGAACGATATTTATAATGAATTACCAGCGATTTCGTATAATAAAGCTATCTTTTAAGAACTATGATATAAAATTTGTGTTATCTCTAATTCATAGGTCAATAGTCAATTTTATTGTTTTCAATATTGTAAGTAAATTTTGAAGGAAATTAATTGAATTCTAACGTAATATGTGATACTGATCAATTGACTTCGAAATTTTGAAAGCTTGCCAAAACGATAATGCCTAGCCACAGCAGTGAACTGTTTTAGGTCTAGTGGAATGTTACAGCTTTTATAACGGGCAATCAATCCTCTTCGAATATTTGGTCTTGCGTGCAACAACACACTACGATATTCAAAATGTTTTGAACGTCAGAACTATTAGTCCATTGCCAGTCGTTTTTGTGTCGTATAGGTTTAAAGTTAACCTTAGAAGTATACTGGCGGTCGCCCGCCTATTTCGCTGGGTGTTGGTGTTATGAAAGCAAATCAAAAAATATAAAAATTGATTAACCCTGTAGGCCATTTTAAAACTTCACGTTACGGTATTTATCGATATGTCTTTTGAGCTACTTGAGATATAAATATAGTTTTTTTTATAATTTTTTAGCTTTTCGAATTCAAAATTAGAAAGAGGGTTGATTCTACGTGCCATTCCTGAATTTTTACTAATGCCTAGCTCAAAGAGTTCAAGAATAAAGTAGAAGTAAATTCTTGAGCTCATCAAACTCAAAAGATCGATCTTAGTGCTTTTTCGAGCTCTCCGAGCTCAAAATTTTTGAGCTCTTTGTATTCATATATGTATATTAAAAAAACACGGTATTTTTTTTTTTATTTTTCAATGACATTCTCTTTCGAACGCAACTTTGATTTTGATCCACATCGTAGTAGTTTTCTAGTAGAACACATACGACGTAGTTTTCTACGAAAAAAAATTACCGACAATCCAGTCATCAAGAGCTTTTAGAGTTATTTTAAAAAAAGCTCTTCTTTCATTAATTGTATGCATTTTGCAAAAATCGATGTCGTCGCTTGTGTCTCTTTAATATATTAACCGATTTTATAAAGCTTACGGCAACCGCTTCAATTATTTAGGGAACATAGAGGCAACTCCATTACGTATCTCAGTTTTACTATGATTGTAGACGTGTCATTGACAAGTGTCGGTCAAACGAAAACTTTCGTATTACGTAAGCGTGGTCAAAATTGACAACGAGTTTGTGACATACGAATAGAAAATTAAACGAGTTGTGTATGCGCTGTTAACTCCACATCAATAGAAATAAGATTTAATAAAAAAAATTGGTTGCCTGTAAAGTCGGTATACGGGCGAAAGTTTTACGTGACAACGACTTTGAGTGGTAAAATCATTTTAATGTGAATATTCATTCGTATAGTAGGAAGAAGGATGAAATAATAGTAACAATTTAAAACATTTATTTATACAAAATTATATTTAAAACATTAATTTATACAAAAGAATCTCGCACTGAATTTCATATTAACAAAATTTTATTTTTACCTTTACACATACATACGTATTTATATACAAATATACATACAATAACTTGCAATACATTTGCGTACAATGAAACAGCGTTTACTACAACTTAACTTGTTCCTATCTGAGTGGAAGGGACGCGTGCCTTTCACTTTATGTCTGTCTCTCTCGCTCTTAGGCGGGCTAACCATGGACGAGTGGAAGGGACGCGTGCCTCTCACTCGCTCATTGTGAGCGCATAACGTGAGCGGAGCGTAACGCAGTTTCTTGAAGTGTCACCCGGCAAACCAATTTATAAGACGTTGTCACGTCAAAAATAATGTACCAACAAGGACGGAAACACGCGTCTTTTGGCCAGTCACTCGATAACCTCAACAATAAAAACTTCATCGACAATACGTTATATGCATACGTAATACCAAAGTTTCTGATGGGGTTGCGTTATCGAGATGTTAAATCCGTGCAATTGAAAAGTCATTGACACGGGATTAAGAAGACTTTATTTCAGAAGAGAAAGTCGCAAACAGACAAAAATTGTCGATAAACTTGATGGATGAAATATGTAAGATGAAGTTTACACAGAAGCCTCAATCTGTCAGTCCCATTGGCGCACGTGTTTCGAATTCACCGGTTATTTTACAGGTTTAAAATTTGACTAAAACTCTATTTTAGAACATCAGACCGAAAGCAGTATCTTCCCTACTTATGATTCTGTTTTCAATTTTAATAGCGGGAAGTTTGAAAATATGGTCTAAAGTGTATGGTATCCGAAAAAGCTTAAATCGTTTACATTACAATCCGCGTTTAATGGTCAATGTTTCATTAAGATGCGTTCACTAGTTTTGGCGTGACATCCGTACAAAGAAAAAAATCGTTTTCAGCACTGTAAAGAATACTTTTTTACAGTACTAACTTTGCAGTTTAATAATGTGTTACTATAAAGTGCTACTCAGTGCGTACGATGTTTTCGACAAAACACATTTGTTTACAATATATTATTGTTAGGAACATTAATGTTTTTATTTTGTTATTGTTAACAGACTGTTTCTAAATTTCTTAACACCCCCTGAGTTCAAATAACGGATCGTCAGTAGATGTGGGTGAAAATTAATATAATATTTTGTGTTTCAGGTGGCGAGGACTACGTATTCCATTTTCGCTGTGTTTTATCAACGTAACGGCTGATTTGGAAATCCGTCTCCTGAAATTAAAGTTGAAGTAGTCTTGAAATTGAAGCACTCATTTAGCGTTTAATTGGTTTTTGTGTGTATACAGTAGGAATTGTTAGTCATAAAAATTCGTTGTCACACAAAGTTCGTTATGCCACTCAAACTTATAATGATATTGTAATATGTAGTGTGGTGAAATATTAATAAATAAACATTCCCTATATTTCCTTATATCCAATGCCGAAGATATTTATCTACTTCATAGCTGATCTATTATAATTACAATGATTTAACTTTCACGTTAACTTAATTGCAGCGATCCATTTTATTATAACACCAGCCGCTTTTCCCCCACTTTGCTGCGCGTAAACTAAATTTCTACATTGATTTTGTTCGACTGCGTTCTCTATTTCCATTGCGCTTTTGGTTTCTATTCCAAGACACTCGATAATACTTGAGTGTATCAATTAAATAAAAACGAATTTGTAAAGTATTCATAATTACATAATATAATTCAATGAAATGAAGTCTCACCTTTCTACCAAGCAGTTTTCTACTTAAAAGAAAATTAAAAATTTGGAGAATCCAAAAGTGCACGCCCCGTGACGCTCATTCAAAAAAAAATATTGCTTTAATTTTGTTTTAAATATCCCGGTTTGTCTGATTGATACGAGAAGATTATGACGTTTAGATTGTGATTATAAATCATCTGACTAATAGCGCCCATCCGCGGCGTAAAGCTAAACTTTATTTATTTGTATATATAGAAATGCATTATCTCAAACCCTTCCTGATATGAAGCAAGTAATATAAAAAAAATACGAGTTGATTTTAGTTTTTCATTGACATATATTAAACGATAGTGGGATGAAGTTAGAGGAAGCATGCCTAATGTGAATAAAAAAATGATCTCGATATGTGGAGTATTTCACAGGTTATTGTGACCGCACACAGGATCCATACGTATGGAAACACGGACGTACACACATGTTTTTTTCAGTCAATGTTTTCTTTATATAAAATGCAATAAATGTTAATTATTTATTACAATTGTGTTAATGAGATAGTTTTTTTTTTTTATATATCAGTGTACTCACCGCGATATGCAATATATAAGAGGCGATCAAAGTTTAAAACAACGCTTGATTTTGGTAAGTTGAGAGTAATGCATTACCTCAAACGCATTGCGTTATGAGACGTACTATTATGTTTAAAATACTCACAGATATCTTGATCGACACGACCTGCATGCACATTAAAAATGAACTCAATAACAAAAGGAATAGAAATTAGTTATTTGAAAATATTGAAAAAAAAATCGTTTGGGAATATTAAGAAAAATACGCTTTCTAAATAGGATATTGAACTAAAAAGCAAAATATGATTACGGAACCAGTTCTCGCTGTCTACCACGAAAGAACCTGAGAGTAAACTATTTCCATAGTAAAGTATAATATTTGAATGTATACATAAATCATAGATTGGCCCTACTTTTATTTTTAACTAGCGGCCCGCCCGCGGCTTCGCCCCCGTTGTTTTTTAGTTTTCATACCTGTATTTGACAGTTCAAAAAGTAAAGTGCTCCGATCGTCACCAAACTTTACAGGATTACTCGTCAGGTCAATCTAAAGATTTCCTGAAAGTTTCCTTGAAATCGGTCCAGCTGTTTCGGAGCCTACCCGGAACATACAGACACTTTCTTATATATATATAAATATATATATATAGATAATTCTAAAATAAATCTGTTCGTATGTAAAGATTGACCTTCTCAGTTGTTATGAACCTATCCATGTTCGTAAGGCATAAGTTATGAAAATGGGGTTCCTAATGAAGCGAACGGAAAAACATTGAATTTTAAAATAATATTTTGTTTTAATAAGCTGTTACAAAACCGAACCGTTACTATTATTTTAATTTATAAATTAAAATTACTCCAACCGAGAATATTTTTTGTTAAAGTAAAGCAGTGTCAAGTGCTAAGGAATTTTACTGATGTGGATATTTGTATCTATATAGATATTATAGTTTTCATTCATTCATAGTTGATTCTAATAAAAATATACGTATTTACTATCATCTTCGTTGAAATTTGCCAAAAATTTTGCAGCTCTGAATGTCCATAAAAATAGGGACCGATTAATTAGATAGTAAGAAATGTCGATAATATTAAATTTACAATACTTTCGATAAACTTTTTCGACTACAAGCAATTGGACGCGAAATATTAAAAATAGTTTTCGAGGAGCGAATCGGTAACACCAGGACTTAAATACGCTACCTTTCGATTCCGAGGCAATACTTTTGACCGCATCGCCACTATCGCTCAGTCTGAAACGCAAAAAATATGGGAGAGTATATTTGAGCAGTTAGGTGTTAAACACCTGACACATCAATTATCTTTAAACTAATAAGTAAGTATATCTATTTACAAGCAAATATACGAGATTTCCGTGTCGTCATCAAGGGCGAATCTGATTTTCACGGAAGAAAATAGAGAAAAAAAAAGAAAACGCCGGCAAAGCAGATTAATATATATTCTTAATAAGAAAGTGATCGAGCGATCGCCGGCGAACGAGCGCCCTCTAGCGCCGTTTTCCCGTCCCAAACGGAATTATTAACTTTCACAATATATAAGTTGACGAAAGTTTCGACTTTTCGAATGTAAATCTCGATTTTTGGCGCCGCCGGCCCCGCGCCCGCGGGGCGCCGCGGCCCCGGCGAGTCAATATCCTTTTTATTAACAAAGTTGCGGGGAGCACCTGTCGCCGACCTATTGCTTCTCGATCATCCCCGACTTTGCACTTTCATTTTAATTTCTAATGGACCCGCCCCCCTCGGCCCCCCCGCGCTCCCTTTCGGCCTCCTCGCGGATAATCTCTGTGTTTCCTCTTTTTCTCTCTCATTTTTTCCTGCAAGTCGGCTAGGCTGTTTAATGCTGTTTATGGTATCGGTTGTTTCACGAACAAGTGACCTATTCGATTTCTCTCAAAAAGCACGTTTGTTTATATAAAGACATATTGTAATAATATTCTTTGTTGTGTTCAAAATTTAAATCGCGTTATCATACCGAAGTAGTTTTCTTTTAAATGTAATTTTAAAATGAATAGGGTCGGGGAAAAAGGTTTTTCGTATTTTATATATAAATAAAATAATACTTCATCATATTGTACAATATTTATATAAATTTGTAATATATATTTGTAGGAATTTTGGAATCTCTAATAAAGAAACTGTGAGAAGTAGTTTTGACAGCCCTCTCTTGATGTTGAGATAATAGTATGTAAAAAATTCTGGAGAGACCTGTATAGGTGAAAATATGAGGGTACATGGTCAGGGCTATATGGTGGATGCATTAACACTTTCAAAGCCGAAATCTCAATATTTGCAAAGTGGCTAACGATGCTTGTGGTCTGGCGTTATCAACATAAAAAACTACACCCTTTCTGTTAGTCAATTCTGATTTCTTTTCCTCTACTTCTTCCTTGAGTTTCATCAGCTGTTGGAAGTAGAAATCCCAATTGATGGTTTTGCTCGGCAGTAAAATTTCACAAAGAATAATGCCCATACACATAGTATCGACTCATTACGAGTTGATACGGAATTTGCTATAATCTGTGGAGCTTACTTGCCTTTTGACTATGATATTTTTCACATCACCTCATAAATATTACATTTTTCATCATCAGTGATTCATCTTTTCAAAAAATGGTTCAGTTTTATTATGTGTCTATTGAAACGTAATGAAAAATTTATGTTTATATGACAATCATAAATGAGTATGTATTCGTTCATTAGATTTCTTTCATTGGGTTTGTGTGGGACCCAAGTATTGAGCTTTTTTGGATATGCAGCATTTTTTGAAATCAGTCATAACTCTTTTGTGGTCAATTTACAGCCGTCCAGCTATGTTGTAACAACTGATATGCCGATCTAACTCTACTTTTTCTAAAATGGCGTCAATTTTATCCGTAACAAGTCGACTAGAGTGAGGTTCATTTCTTACTTCCAGAATGACCAGACTAAAACGCTTGAATAAGTTTTGTGCACATTTGCCTACACGGAACTAGGCCATAAACGTTACAATTTTGTTTTCTAGGCTTCTGTCGCATTTTTCCCTTTTTTGTAACAAAACTTGAAAATGTATCGAATTTTTACATTAAATAGATTCACTCATTTTGTTGAACAGAAAAACAATAGATAATTGGTAGGGCACCAATTTTTTTAGAATGTGATCTATTTAATTGTATCAAAACTAGCCAGATACAAACAGCACAACCGAAGAGATTTTACTGCAACTTTTTACTTATATGAAAAGACTTTTTTCCCGACCTAACATTTAAGGTGTATTTATTATAATATCGCCAATGTTCAATAGGCCACTACTCTGATTTATTTCGGAATTTAAATTTACGATTCATGATTTACAAAACGTAATTCATAATCTAATATTTTTTACGGTTGACATGAGACCCGCTTTTTATATACCTCATTCAAACGCAAAATTCTTGCAACTTAGGCGACGTCAGCGGGGCGTATAGATCAACAAACTTAAACGATATTCTTCCACACTATTGAATTTTTCTACTGAAGCTATTACTTGTGTTTTATAAAATGCATCTAAAAGGTTTCCGACATGAACATAATAATATATAGAAAGTTCTTTTTATATATTATTAAGTTCATGTACGATAATCCCCTTATATGCATTTTTTCATTTCGGATATATATACCTTAAAGGTTTATAATTTTTTTTATAAAACCTCCGTTTTTTAAGCATGAAAATAAGACAACTAGAATTGCAGTTATTGTTAAAGTTATTGTCAGGAAGCGGGCGAACATTTTTAAGCGTTAAAATAAAACACTTTTCTCGTTTGAGATTCCAACGAAAGATGCCCGGTGGCATCGCTGGCTGAGACTTAATCCGGACATTTTGCGGAAAGTTCTAAAACCGAAAGGGTGGACTAGACAGAGACATGTTGGAGAAGTGCTTTTGTCATGAACTTCTCCAAATTGTGAAGCTACCATATTATCTGCAGCATATTTTTATCGCAGTTTGCCCGCGTAGATGTACGACTGACCGTGTGGATAACGGTGGTCGTGGCAGAATATTAGATTTTCAATCCAAAGACCACGGTTTCGATCTCGAATAAGTGCACCGACGAGGATTTCTAAGCTTGAATGCATATGCTTATTCAGCAATACTGATCGCTGATGGCGACGAGCATTTATCAGGAGAAGACCGTTTTTTCGAGGGTAGGTGTTGATCTAAACTTATGCAGTGTGAAGTCTCATCAAACATACATGTAAACGTGGATAAAGTGTACCACCTCTGGCTATGGCATATAGGTCAAAATGGCGTAAGGTTATTGAAAAAAAAAATGGGACGAAATCTCTTTATATTTTATCTGTGAATCCCAATCGTTTTCCTCTCTATTCGGTTTTATTTTCTTGAAGTTGATTGTCGTTCGTAATTGGACGACCGGGTGAAATAATGAAATAATGAAAATAAAAATGTTGATAAAATCACTGATAATGTAGGCTTGTAAATAGCTGTAGGTAAAAAAATATATACAATAACAATAAAATAGAGAAAAATAATAAGGTAAAATGTCGCGAACAAACAAATAAACTGCTTTTCGTGTTGGTAAAATAGATCATAGTCTAGCGCATCGCTGTTTGAAATTAGTGATGTTACAAAATGGAGCAAAGCCGATATATGGCCGAAGCGGACCTGAGATTGAAAGCACATTTTGATTTATAGTTAATTACGTGCCGTTAGCGGTATTGGCTTTTGTTATCCCATTGCGGGGATATGACCTCCCACAATAGCAGTTCAGAGAGAGGTACGGTGGAAGTAGATTAAGTCGGTCAATTCGCCGATAGACAGATATGGAACTGGTTAACTTTTAATTGGAAAGTAATACACTGCTGCTTTAGCCAGTACTGATCTCTCTTGTTTTGAGGTTACTTATCAATTAGGCTCGTATTATTGCACAGTTACAAAATTTTTAAGCCATCACAAAAAAAATCATTACCTGAGATAGAAATAGTCTTAGTGAATACATGGCACGTTTATAAATTATATGTATTGTATTTCATTTTTAATATACATTACCAATTACATATTGGCATATTTTATTGTTTTGTATTCTGAATTGTTAAAAACTTATAACCGCTTTTTCTCTAATAATTGTAAGTGCCTTGATATTTCGCTTTTGTGAAGTCTCAAACCCGGCTACTATATAGTTGAGTAGAGTCAGGTACAAGGACTCGACCGCCGTAGCATACCCTCCCACGATGTTATCTTTCGGATCGAGGGACTAGACCTTAAATTCTTTATGTTGGGGACTGACGACAGCCATTGTCACCAATGTGGTGACAATGTTCAGGAATGGCATCTTAACATATCTTTCGATAGACAGAGCGAGTGGATTAATTAGAAGAATTATATTAAAAAGTCATTGGTAAACTTTTCTCTGCATGGTCAGGAATCGAAACTGCACCATTTGGTTCGAAAAGAACGTTCTTAACCGCCTAACCAATACCGCTTGCATCTAATAATCATTTCTATTTATATTATCATGCGAACTTTTTAAATGCCGTGAGCTGTCGTTAGTCAAACACTCGTGTTTACTTTTCCTACATTTGATGTATGCATTATGATGTATCGTTTATGTTAAATCTCGTACCCATCGCGATCGGTAGATTTTTCCTAATTCACGTAAATCGGCCCTTCGTTCTCGCGACACCGTGTCGCGGGCGCTTAACGGGGGCGCCGATCCGTTAATTAACGGCCGTAAACAGCGCCCGCCGGGGCCCCGAAACAATCGGCCGTTGTCGGTGCCCGCGGCGTTGTCGCGACGCCGGCATAAATTTAAGCGGACAAGGGGAATTTAATATCGGCCGGAAATATGTAATTTTACGAAGTTGTGCATAGATACCGGCCAACTTTCGGCTCATTGAAAGTTACCCATTCAGGTAGAAGTGTTATTAATCGGCTGCGTGTGGTAGCGCGCGCAGGCGCCGGACCGCGTCGATCGTTCGGTGTGGTGATGGATTTTCGATTTTTAATTAATATCACTCGAACCACTGCATTAAATGGACGGAATAATTTTTATTAGGTTTTTCATAGCGGACGTAGAAAGGTAGGCTTTGAAGCGTTTCCATTGTTGTTGTGCAAACTTTTGTGTTATTGTGTTAGGTTCTTTTACACTCAACTGCTGAGATATCCCTCCATATAGTCTTTTTTATTTGAAAATCGAAGAGCTTGGATGTTAAGCCTCTACACTGGCAGTATGGTAAGAGGTCGCTAACTTAGTTCACTTTAGTTAAAAACTCATTGATTTATTCGCTCATGATCAGTATTCAAACTCGATGTCTTTCGGTTCGAAGATAATGATTAACCACTTCGTCGCCTCTGCTCTTGTATTTTATTTAACTTACTTATTTGTTTATTGTTTTATTACAATTTCTTTATTTATATGGTGTGGACGTATATAACCAAAAGCGGAGTTTCATGAAACTCATTTAAAATGAAATTGTATTGTTTTAACATTTAATTTCATTTAGAATTTAAAAGAATGATTGAATTTATTGATGTCGATACTGAGTAAATAAATAATGATGTTATAAAGTAAATTAATAGGACAACAAAAATAACAAGAAATTAAAAAGCACATCATTACATCGTAATTGATGTAATTAAATTTTCCTTACAGGCACAGCTTACGTTTAATTTGGTAATTTATCAGTCTAACAAATAAAAACCGGTATTTTCCTTTTCCGTTCGTCTAAGCAAATACACTTTTGATTAGTCAGTTCCGTTTAAGGAGTTAATTACACGACAACATTCATTAGAATAAACTAAAAATAAAGACGATTGTTTATTAGATTAGTAATTATTAGTCGATTAATCTAGTCTAGAGACAATAACATATTCATGATTTCATTACTATTCTGATTGTTATGAGATTAAAGTATTAATCTGCCTTTAAGCTTTGATTTTAGATTGCAAATCTAAGTAGTAAATGAAAATTATTTGTGACTTTTTATTAATAAGTATTTTATTGACACTTAATCTATGTTGTCGTCGGCATTAGCACCGGTGTCGTTGTTTAAATTTTCTGTAAAAATAAATTAATTAATTAAGTTGCAATTAGCTGAATAAACTTATATAAAATCAAATCGAAGTAACGGGTTTTAGCCTTGACAACCGTTAAAAGGAGGACTTGGAACGTAAATTTAATTTATAAGTGACTTTTTGTTAAATGTCAATTTAAAAGGAGATGGTGGAACAGGCTCTTAGAGTATAATAAAGATTCCGATATTTTTTTTTGGGAATTTTTAAGCGCCTGAAGTTCAACAAAAAAGTCTAGCAATTTTGAACATTGATTCTTAACAATATTTTGTATCATTTCGCATTAAACACTTTGCTTTTTAAAAAATGATAATTATTGTTTTTATGTACCTTTTTTAGCTGACATCGTCTAGAAGAGCCACGTACCCAATCTAGCAGGTACACATACTTTTTGAGTACATATCACACATTCGTTGGATATTGTAAATTAGGAAATCAATGAAGTTTGGAGCCTTGGCATTTCAGACTATCGACTTGCATCGAACGACGTCATAACAGAAGAAGAACTAAAAGGGCGAACAGACTCTTGTCACAAACAACATTTTGTGCTTGTGCCCAGTGACCTAGTGACTGCTGACACGAGAGATGAGTCAATTATTTAATGACCAGAAATTATTTTTCTTTTTCTGTCTACTGATCCCGCGATACGCTGTCTGCAATTTAGTTACTAATATATTGTCTTAATAACATTCGATTCCCTAATAACCAGCTACGCCTGCGGCTTCGCTTGAGTGGACTTACAACGAATTCTCTCATTTAATTATACTGAGCGATTTCTCTCAATCATGAACCTAATCTGGTCTATACTATTGAATTCTAAACTATCAAAAAAAAAAACAAACAAAAAGTTTTACTTGTAAAGTTGCACTCATACTTTTTTGTGTTCCCACGTAATACTTTTGAAATTCGTTCTAATATATAGGCTTTTATTTAATGTTTTTAATGCTTATCAGAGTCAATTTGAAATTATAAATTTTTCAGTTTTATAAGTAGTTAAGTGATTCGAAGTGACATGAATTCTTTATTACGAAGGTCTTGGTAAATACTCTTAATTCATCCACTATCAGTTTTGCGAAAAATTAAGCAAAACTTATGATCGATACTAACGTCTGTTGGAAATCTGTGTGAGTATTCTTCCGTCTTCACATTAAATTGCTATTGCCTCATATAATTCTTCATATATGGGCCGGCGCGTGCGTCAGTCCTCTCACTTCCTTTACGGCCCGCGAGGGTCCCAATAAAAATTTTGACTGCTGAACCCTATTAGCTGACCGCTCGCGGACGACTGCGAATAGCTCAATTACGGCAGACGTCGCCTTTGCTCTTAATTCCCAGCTACTGTAGTAAAATTTTATGGATCCCCTTTGGAACTTCGCGTCAATATGTAGATGAGTTGGATTTGAGGTTGTAATATGTAGATTAAGAAATAACTCTCTTTTCCAGGTACTGATATCTGTAGATTTAATGTTGGATTTTTAGGTAGCATAAAAATAGTTTTAGTCAGCTCGATAGATGGCGGTAGCAAATGATAACGTAAGAGCGTCGCACACGGCAGCTATAACATGCATTTACATACGGGATATACACAGACGTACTTGTTAATGTAGGCAATTACTTTGTACAGTCCATGCGCTTGACACGTTACCGTTGAGAGTGTGGACGTGTTCATTGTGTCACACCTACAACAAATAATTAATTAGACAGATTCACTGTTACTATTAAACAGTTGGTCAGAGGATAACTTCGATACAAAGTTAGATATTATATTTATATGTCACCCATCTTCCTTTATCTCTGTATTTTCCTTTAAATAGGTTCGCCACAAACATGTGTATTCACATATTGCTTCAAATAAATACTCCGTGATAAAGTACGTGTGAAGCAACAGCAAGCATAAACTGGCTGGAAAGAGAGTGCGTGGGCCGTGCGCGGGGCTTGCTGGGTACGGGGAGTAAATCCATGCTAACATTATAAACGCGAAAGTGTTTTTGTCTGTCTGTCTATTGGGTTTTGACGCCTAAATCGCTGTACCAATTTTAATGAACTTTGGCATAGAGATAATTTGACACCAGGAAACGGTCATAGGCTACTTTTTTGTTTGTCTGTCTGTTTGTTTGATGTTTTATAGCTCAACATTAATTGAACTGTTTTTAATGAATATTAATGCACTAATAGAATACATCATTTTATAATATGTAAGCTACTGTGTATTTATCTTCTTATGTGTTTGTCTGTATATCTATTTACAACTCGACAAAGACTTTACAAATTTTGATGAAAATTAAAAGAACTTATATAATTGATTGCCACTTAAAATGTAGGCGATTGTTTGTTTTTCAGTATGTTTATTTAGCTTTTCATAACTAGAAGATTTGAAAGTTATTCAATTTTATTTTACTGCGTTGGTTATGCGTATTTTTTTATTTGCTTAAAGAAAGAGTGGTGTTGAGAGGGTCAGCATTAAACGGGAGGGATTGGAAAAAAGGAAGATATATTTTGAGAGGGTGAGGTAGAGCGGAAACGAATGTGAGGGAGAGAGAGCGAGTGTCGACAATGCGATTGCAGCGATGTGACCAATAATAATGGTTTACTAATAAAAAAAACTCACCATAAATCAATATCCGTATTTCCATATTCGATAAGGTTTTTATATTATTTTTTGCCAGTAATATATATTGTTATGATGTTCGTTTGTTTGTGATTCAATTACTAATAAGCAGCGGGACGGATTTTAATGAAACTAACCACAGATATAGAATAATTTTTGGATTACACGCATGATATTTTACATCTCTCGCTAAAGTGTTCCTGTCCAATAATTTATAAGAAATAGCAATTGATATTGAAAGCTGAATCGATATCGGAAATAAGAACGATAGCGCGATTGGGAAAGAGACGAATGCATTATCTGAATGGAGAATAAAATAGAGTCGGAATCAATTGTAAAATTGGGACTTAAGTCGAAAATAATGAGAACCAGATTACTTGATATAGAAAATGAGAAATTAATTATACGCTTACGTGGGCGAAGCCGCGAGCAAAAGCTGGTATCATTACATTGGTAAAATGTCGGTCGGTTCGCATACCCATGCAAGCGTCACATCTCGATATCGCTGGGTTGTAAACATATATTACATTTTCTCGTATACGACGCTTCGAACATTGATTATAATGAGAGAAATGCGAAAAGCATCTTTGTATATTTACATACCGGCTGTAAATGTACATTATACTTGCTGTGCGCGTCGCGCTTTACGCCGGTCGTATGTCAGTATAAATTTGTTACAGCTGGCTTATTGAAGATTCGGCGTGGTGTTTCTTTTATATCATATTTTGAAATCATTAGAACTCGTTCAAACATATTGACGCCAGCTACCGCAACATTACCATTTTATCTTGAAAAAATAAGGCTTCGACGTTTGTAAGAAACTTTGTAATAGTAACTTCATCAGTTTTGTTGCAATGTATGAGGTCGGGAAAAAAGTAACAAGTTGCAGCGCAGTGCTCTTTGGTTGTGCTGTACATAATTGAATAGTTTCGACACCATTAAATAGATGACATCTTAAGAAAGGAAAAAAATTTAAAACGGATGTAAAAGAAAAAAAAAGTAAAAATTTTTCTATTATTATTCTGTCCATCAAAATGAGTGAATGTGATATAGAGTGTCGATACATTATGAAGTTTTATTACAAAAAAAGGCAAAAATGCGACAAAAGCTGCGAAAAAAAATTATGAAATTTATGAATATGTGAATGTGAAAATATGAATATTTTAATGTACAAATGAAAGAATATTTAAGGTTAAATAAAAATGTCAAGCACCACTGTATTGTAGGTGACTTTAACATTAATTTACTCAAAACAGACTTTATAACTGAACAATTCCTGGAGACCATGTTAAATGCTAACTATATTAATTGCTTTAGTGACATCACTAAACCTAATAGTTTCGAGGGTTCTTGTATTGATAACATGTTTATTAAATCTAGAATAGCTAAGTCAAATTCTTTTACATACACTAATATTTTTGCAGATCACTATCCTATTTTTCTAACAGTTAATTGGCATAAAGATGGCATCTCTCGAGCTCCTAAAGCTACCATTAATTATAAAAAATTAAAAACGCTCTGTAGTCAAACTGATCTTTTATACATATTTGAAATACAAGACCCGAATTTAGCAATAGATACGTTAATTAATGACATCAAAACACTAACTAAAGAGGCAACAATGAACGTTAAAGCGAATAATTCTAAAAATAAAAATAAACCAAGAAAAAAACTGGATTACTGTGGGTATTGTTAAGTCCTGTAAAACTAAGGAATTGTTATATAACTTATGGAGAATAGATAAAAGTAATACTGAACTCAAAGACAATTATAAATCATATTGTAATATATTAAATTGTGTAATTACTAGGGCTAAAAGAAACTATGAAGCGGAACAGGTTCACAAAAACAGCAGTGACAGTAGAAAACTATGGCAATACATAAATAATAAATTAGGCAGAACTAGCAAAGTAGATAACGAAATAGAAAAACTAATCTATAAAGATAAGGAAGTAATGGATGCCAAAGATGTGGCTGATGTTTTTGTTGACTTTTTCAACAACATAGGTCTAAGTCTGGCTAAAAGAATCAATTCTGATAAAATGTGTGAAGATAGGGCGTCTGATATAGTGGAAAATAATTGTAAATCAATATTTTTACGACCTACTGATTCTGATGAAATTTTCAAGATCATTAAAAACTTAAAAAACAAAGCAGGTGGCCCGGATAGTATTAACAGTAAAGTTTTAAAAACATTGGCTCAATATATTAGCAAGCCACTTGATATTTGTTTGAATGAAGGAACCTGGCCTAGTGCCTTAAAATACGCAGTTATTGTACCCATATTCAAAAAGGAAATCACTATGAGCCAAGTAACTATCGTCCTATCTCACTGATTTTAAACATAGCTAAAGTACTGGAGAAGTTAGTACATGTTCGTTTAACGAATTTTACAACTGAATGCAACATTATATCCGAGAGGTAAATTGGTTTCTTAAAAAATAAAAGCTCAAGTGATGCCCATGCTGATCTTGTTCAGTATATATATATATATGATAACTTAAACTCTGATAAACGAATAATTGTTACTTTCCTAGATCTAGTTAAGGCTTTCGACACTGTTAATCATGTAATATTGCTGAACAAATTGGAGAGATATGGTATAAGAAGGGTTGCTAATAATTTAATTAAAGATTACCTGGATAACAGAGTTCAAACTGTAAGATATAAAAGAGTAAACAGTAAACCTGAAAATGTTAGAATTGGAGTCCCTCAAGGAACCATACTTGGACCCCTATCATTTTTATTATACATTAATGATATTTTTGGCATTGTAGACAAAAATCACTTATCATCATATGCTGATGATACTGCATTCAGGTGTACAGCAGATAATTGGGAAGATGTGCAAAGTGACATGAATAAAGTTCTAAAAATTGTCTATAATTGGTTAAAAAATAATCAATTAACGTTGAACGTAGAGAAAACTGTCTATCTAACTTTTTCATGTTATAGTGATTCTATACCAAGGACTGAAATTAGTATTAATAATGTAATAATAAAAAGAGTTGATTACTGTAAATATCTAGGTATCTATATTGATGGCTGTTTAAAGTGGGATGTACATGTAAATGAGATAGTTAAAAAAGTCAAGTATTTCCAATTCCTCGTGTACAAACTGTACATAGTCCTCGTGTACTAAGTCTTTTTATGGAACGTAGAATATTTCGAAAGCATTATTAACTACGGTGTAATAGCATGGGGTGGTGCGTAAAAAAAGTCTATCAAGGCATTATTTACAATCCAAAAAAGAATTAAAAAAAAATTAAAATAGAAAACAATCATATATGTAACATCAAGCAACAATTTTTCTATTGTAGTCTGATCAAATACTTTAAAACTTGCGCACATAAATATAATAACTACGATGTTAGATCCAGACACAAATATATACAGGGAACAAAATTACCAAGACCAAGTACCAAAGTAGTCCTTTATGTACAGCTATCAAATACTTTAATATGTTACCAAATAAATTTAAGAATACACCTATATTAACTAAATCAATTAAATATAATATTAAAAAATGGTTAATGCTCAGTCAAGAGCAATTATTATCTCTATAAAAGGTCTTATCCCATTTCTTGTCTTTGCTTTATAAAGTCGAGTATAACATCTCACATGGAACTTTATACTTTTGAGCAAGTGCTCAAATAAGTAAGTACTTATTATTGTTATTTTTTCACTTTAAAATAGCCGAGATTAGTAATTAACTTATATATGTATTAAGTTGTTTTTGTTAAATAGGCATATATGACAAATAAATCATATATGCCTATTCATTTCTCCCGAACCTATGCACAGGGAACATCATGTTTCCTCTATAGGATTTAAATATACTTATCAATATGTATTTAAATATTTTCTGGGAATTAAATAAATAAATAAAATAAATGAACTTAATTCAGTATCGTCAAGAGTTGTAGTAGCGTTTCCAGTCCGATAATTTTGATGCAAAAGATGAACCTCGCTCAGGTCGACCTGTTACGCATAAAGTCTATGTCATTTTGGAATAAGTAAACGAAGATCGGCATATTAGTTCTTACGGCATAGCTGAAGAGTTGGGGATTGATCAGAAAACAGTTTCACCCATTTGAAAAAGCTGTATATACAAAAAAAACCTCGATACTCGGGCCCCACACGAGCTCATTGAAAGAAATCTAATGAAACGTGAACTCGTTCGCGATTTGCTATTGAAGGGTGATGAAACCAAACAGTTTCTGAATAGATTGATCATTAGTGATAAAAATGGATTACTTGTGACAAGAAAGTGTGAAAAAAAATCATGGTCAAAAGGCAAGTAAGTTCAACAGACCATAGCGACATTCAGATTAACTGGTAATGTGTTGATGCTTTGTGTATGGGCATTTTATATTGCGAGATTTTACTACCGGGCAAAATCATCAATTGGGATTTTTACTTCCAACAGCTGATGAAACTCAAGCAACAAGTAAAGAAAAAGCGGCTGGAATTGATTAAGAATAAGAATGTTGTTTTTCACCATGATAACGCTAGATTACACACGTTTTTAGCCACTCAGCAAATATTGAGAGAGTTTTCTTGGGAAGTATTAGTGCATCCACCATATAGTCCTGACCTTGCAACCTCAGATTTTCACCTGTTTCGGTCTTTTCAGAATTCATTATAGGTGATGTTAGGTAAACATTAAGAAGACTATCAAAAGAACTTTTCACAGGTTTTTGATCAGAAGTTCCAAAGTTTCTACAGCAATGGCAATATGTCACTAACTACAAAATGGCAACACGTCGTTGAACCAAATAGCGTATATATATATAAAATTAAATATGATATTAACATATTAAAAATTTCATTTATAATAATATTGTTAAAATTTCCTAACAATTACTGAATTTGGTACTGTAAATCATAAATTTTATTAGATAAACTGTGGAGAATTGGAATCAGAAGTTTGCCTTACCAATTAATTGAAAACTATTTATCTAATAGAAAACAATGTGTCAAAGTAAATAATTGTATAAGTGAATTTAAAACTGTAATAATTGGGATTCCTGAAGAAACTATTCTTGGGCTTCTGTTATTTATTTTGTATGTTGATGATATCTTTTATGTGGTACCTAGGAATTTTTTAGTTTCATATGCTGACGATGTAGCTGTGTTGTGTTGTGGGAAAAACTGGCATGAAATTAGAAATTGATTGATTGACTGGGTATATAAATTGAATATTTGGATAAGTGATAATCAGCTCACACTAAACATTGATAAGTCTACATTTATTGGATACTTTTGAGTTGAATATTGCAAATATCTTGGGTTACATTTTGATTGCCATATGAAATGAAATCATCATACTCAAGTTGTGAATTACAAAAAAAAAATCACAAAAAGCGATAAGCACTAAGAATGTTTATTATGTTGCAGATAAGTACTTCAATCTACTTCCTAACAATATTATTAGATTAAGTTAGATTTCACATGAAAAAACTCAATTGTTCTAAGAAGGTTTAAAGAAAAAAGTTGAGGATTTGGATTGGAACTATTGGACTGATTAGTTTACTTCTATTGGTACTTTTTATATTAAGTTGGGTATGATGCTTTATGATTATAACACTTTGTGACTATGTGCTGTATATAGTTCACACAATGTAATATTTTAGATACTTCATTTTAATTTTTTTTCTTGTTGAAATTTATTCTTCTAACTTTATGTTTTGTTTTTTTTTCTTTCTGGTTTCTATGTACATGTGTTATTCACATCTATAGAATTGTATGTCCAGAAGTGAAGTAAAGTAAATAAAAACAAAAACGATGATAAATTATCTTAAATTTGTGTATAAAATACGAACAACTTTTTTTTCCAATCCTATATTCTCTTATATATTTTCCGTATACGCTATTAAATAAAATGCAAAAATAATTAAAACGTGAACCCCCCTTTAATTTTAATAAACAGCTCTGGCACAACAATTTGTAATTCTGCTGATGAGCCACTGAGCTGCTACATACCATTTCTAATTTCTGCAACAAGTGTTATCATGGTACACTAGGAAAAGCTATTACATAAACGAGTTTTTAAATGCAAAAGGCCTAGTCATAAATATATAGTTCTTGAGAAAAAGGGTCTTGTCAGACAGACAGGCGGACATGCGGACAACAAAGTGATTCTATTAGGATTTTTTTCCTGTGAGGTACGGAACTCTAAAGATAGTGGAATTGATATGGAATTAGGAACATATCTATGGAGTAGATATGGAATTGAAAAATGAACAACTTAAAACCATAAACAATTACTTTACGTTTAATATTTACACGGCTAAATTGGACTATCTGAAGATTGCGTGTGTATGTGTTATTCTGAACATTCTGGATAAGTTAATTTGTTAAATTCTTTAGTGTTTGTATATTGTTCTAATATATCATAAAGGCCTCAGTTGGTCAGTATATTTAAAGAACTTTCTCAATGAAGTAACTATTTACCTCTTCGCACGCACGTTAATACTATACACAAAAAACGAAACAAAATATACATAAATTTTCTTTGAAGCAAGAAATATTTTTTTTAATATTAAAAATCTGTGAAGGAGATACACATATTTTTTTATTGACTACTCTTTCTTTCCCTTTTTTTAATTAATGCGATTGCTTTATTTTTTTATATCATTTTTTTTAATATATTATGTGCACATAAGTGCTAAATATTTGAGGGTATTAGTAAGTTGTATGTGCATGTTTCTAATACATACATGTATGCATTTTTTTTTGGGAACAACTTCGACACTTGAAAACATTGTAAGACTCTGCATACGTATCAAAACTAAGTTAAACCACAACAATGCATAAAATAAATAAAGCTAGTAAAAGAAGTCATCAGAATTTAATAGTAAGCTTACATGAGGGACCGATAGGAATCCGGATAGGGATTGTTATCGGGCTCATCGATTGACAGTGTGGTCGGTCGGTAGACAGGATGAAAATATTCATTCTATGTCCATAAGGGCTAAGCCGTAGGCGAAAGCTAGTTTATGGGTTGCACGTATTCGTGAAAGAGTGAAGTGGATGTATAGACACGCAGGAGTCTTATTGAAGTTATGATCGCATTTTACACACTTTCACTTAGATCAATAAAATTTGGGCTCAAAGCTTCGCACATAAAACACAAGCGGTAATTTATAAATTGATATGGATTGAAAAAGCGGCGCAGAAAATGTCGAAGGCGGCATTTCGCGAATTTACGTTGTCACTATTTGCATAACATTGCCCAAAAAAATGTACAATCAAATATTGGATGTGACTTCCATATTTGTGAATATCTCAAAAATTGATGCATTATCATCCATCAATTTTAATACAATAAATTAATCACAGACCAGAAACTTAATAATTTCATGTTGTTGAAGTCTGTAATCTTTTTTACATCTATATTTTGATGGATATTATTAATACATTAAAAGTTAGACAAATCAAGCAGTTTAAAGAGTAGTCTATGAAGTCCTTGACTAGTATTTCAATCAGTCAATCTTAATTTCTTAGACTTTTAATAAAGTTGATGTTTCCAAAATTAAACTTCCAGACACGTATATTGCTTTTCGTATTCAAAAAAGATCCTCCGATTCTATGTATAATTTTATATACGACCTGTTCTCAAGTGGGGAAAATTCAAAAATTAAATATAAACGATAAAGTTCAACAGTACGATGCAAATCCTAACATCCCTCTCTACAATTCCGAGAGGCAGCTTTTGAGGGGTTACAAATCCTGCATAAGGAGCGCACGAACGCGCGTATAATTTCCGGGAGGCGGGCCGCCGGTTAGACACTGCTCGATACCAAACCATAATACATAATTTAACGTCATTACGCACAGGGAAGCACAGTTTTAATTGATGGATTAATCTTGAATGGGCCCCGAACTAGCGGCTCAGCTATATCTACCTGCTTAATTATTTCTCATCAATCTACCCAATTATAGGGCGGTTCGTAGACGGTTTGCGGTGGAAGGAACGACCGTTTGGTTGGATTCTAAAATCTGTTCCTGGCGTAGTTTAGGTTTGATGTCTTCGGCGGCAGGAGGTTGAGGTTTGATTATAATCTTGAGAGCGTTTGTTGTTGATTAACAAATAGAATTATAAATAAAAAAGAGCTTAAGCGTTTTGTGTCGATCGATTCGCTTTTATACCTTTTCTGAGTATTTCAAATAGCGGTCGACCGGGAATCTAAGAGCAGAAACCCGTATACTTTTGTTATTTAATCGATATAAATTCGATACTATATACATTCTATGGAAAAATTGTTATAGCATTCATACCTTAATCACTCCACTGCTGCATATCCCTCTGTATTAATTTCATTTCGGACTAAGGTGTTTCGCTCCTCAGAACCTCTACACTGACCCGGTGCAGGCAAGGAGATGCTAACGAACGTTACCGCCAATGCAATTACAGCGTCTAAAACCGATGGCCTGAATTTGATTAGACGTATTGTAGGTACATACAAGTGAATCTCACACGAATCCCGCGCATTACTTGCGACAAAGCCAACCGTATAAGATACTGAAGACATAGATCTGGATTTAAAACAATGAGCTTAGTAACCGTCTAAAAGGAAGGTAAATTGAAATTGTCCATATGATTTGTTGTAATTAAAAATTTATTTTATTATTGCAACTTAACTCTCCGATATGAATCTCGAGTTTATAATTCTATATAACTTTATATTTTGAATATTATCATTAGTTAGTATTAATTAAATCATAATTATATAATGAAATCATAGATTAATTTATTTTTATCTGTAACAAACACATGAGAGAGGTATGAAATGATCTTTGATCCATAATTTGAGATCTCATTAGCCATGTAAATTTTCTTTGTACCTTATCAGAGCATCAAATTCACTCATACCCTTAACTGGTTTACCTTTATCATTTTTTATTTTTCAAAAAAAAAAAAACAGAAACATGACATTGTCTAAATGTTTAACAATTTGATGATATTACATAATGTACAGAGTACATATTTTCTGTGACTATAGAACGTATCATTAAAGTCAGCCCTTTAGGCCGAAAGCACAAGGGTCACCCTTTGATCTCTCATCTCCGAGACATTTGAAGTAGGTGAATAGTCATGTAAGGTTGTGAGTGAAGTAAGCGTTTTGATACGAGTGACATAAACACGCAGTAAGTTTGTAAATAACAAATTTCCTAAGAAATTCCTGAAAATGAAAATGAAAGAAACATTGTGAAATTTAGCATGAGTGCAGTAAAGTTATATCCAAATTCAAACAACATAAATATTTTCTTAATATAATTCAATTAATGACACTTATTTTTTAAAATATTGCAATTATTTTTTTGATCTTATTACTTTTATATATATATATTATAAAACAAAACATCTTGCTGTTTGCGTTTTTTTTTTGTTTGTGTTTTATAACTCGAGAACCATGTTATCTGTTTACGTTTTATTATACTTTTGGTCGTGATGGGTAACCTAGGGTAATAAAACTAGTCTTTTAATAGTTATATATTTTATTTGATTACAGTATTTTAGTGCTTTATGTAAGAATAAAAGTCGCGGCATCGCTAATCCTCGACAATTAATATCCAATTATGAATTGGGTATTAATTCATTTTTCTTTGATCTTTTTTCAACACACATGATTTGTACATTACCTGGTTACATTTTAGTATACGTTTGGTTGCGATAAGTAACGTAGGGTATTAACAGGTGTCAATTTTAGTATGACATTCGAAAAAAAATGGATGCATGTTGTTCGTCTTAGGACTTCATAACTTCCACCTGTTGGAAGACGACTCGGTTAAGGTCGCGACCGACCGTTGGTTGCAGGTGGTCGAAGATCATGGGTCCTGGCAATACTATTTATAAGCCTTTAAAAAGGGAAGAAAGATGAGGAAGAAATATCCAGCAAGTTCGTTCAGCGGCTGAACTGAACCGATGAAGATAACTTTTATACTATAAAAACCATAAAGTGACTACATAACGTCCTGCATATGTTACATACATATGTATAGTATATATGTATGTAACATATGTATCTAAAAATAAATGTTTATTATTTGTTTCACTTAGGGAGAAAGGGATTGATGAGAATATAGGAAGCAGAGAAAGGGGAGACAGAGAGATTTGTAGTGAAGGGTAGAGAAAAAAAGTAAGCGAAAAAAAGAGCAAATCGAATAAAATAAATTCACATAAAAATTGAGATTAACAATGGGATCAGGGTAATGCTTAAAGTCGACGTTTTAATAAACACCAAAATGTCGACCAGCGTTTTTTGTCTAAACAGGAAGGAGACGCGGGCGAGAGCTATAGTTATAACATTTATAAATATGGATCGTGTTCGTATACCCATATTCATTTAATCCATTTACTCAGCGGCGTTCGTCTTCTATTCGCGACGTCACGTATAATAGTGACGAGACGAAACAATAAGAGGTCCCCATAATGAGGTCCCGGAGGGCTTTTCGTTGTAACATACTAACGGTCCTCGCACACTCCACGCACTTACCCAGTTGAATGGTGAACCCATTATCGTACCTAATGCGGGCTATATCAATAGATGTTTATATTTATAGTGTGCATAACAGTCATCTTTATTATTATTATTATCGTCTTGCAGACCGTTTGAGTGGGCCCCAAAGTATTTGCAGTAATATAAAAAGGTGATCAGTTCTTTTCTAAGCTCGAAACAAAGTCGAAATACTTTTGTAATCGATCTCTCTAAAACTGAATTAGTAGAATTTTTACTAATTGAAGTAGTAATAGTAGAAACTACATCAAAATTAGTAATTTTTAGTTGAATCTACTACAGATTTACTAAGTTTGTAGGCGTTACTTTTCAATTAGTAATTTTTCACTAATTGAAAAGTAATATGGCCCAACTTCACTACTGAATTAGTAGTCACTGACAATTAGTAAAATAATCACTTTTATAATAGTAGAATTATACTTTTTAATTAGTAGAAAATTTACAATTTTAACTTGTAATCATTTCTACTAATTGAAAGAGTGGATAACCACTTATTGCTGGTCGTATACTTTGGACATCTTAAAATAGTAGCTATTGACTATTAATTAGTGGTTTTCCACTAATTCAGTTTTAGAGAAATGGTTTGAATGCATTTAATGGGTATGTTTATTAATTTTTCATTCTTAAGTCTCTATAATAATAAAATATAAACATTAAGTAAACATTTAATTAATAGATAGCCAAGAGCCTTTTGATATTACTTTTGATCTATGTGCTTTGATTTGTAGCATTTGTTTTGTAAATAAAATGTCATAACAATTTATCTCCTTATCACATGTTCATATCAGCTCATAATTCTTGGCTGGTAAATGTTTTCTCTATAAAATCATAAATAAGTCATTGACTTAAGAGTTTGCAAGTTTTGCGGAATTTTATACTACTAAACAACCAGTTCTTGTATAAATAACTATTATTCGTGTATACAAGAACTGCTCTCTCAATATTGTACTTATATATTTGTATATAAAGTATATACAAATATATGCGCTCTCATTGACAGCTGTAATCGGTAGCTCCTACCATTCTGGTGAAAATTTTTATTTTCATAAAGGTTTGCTTTCCAAAATTTAGTTATACAGGTGTCTTCCTTGGAAAAACTGGAAAAAGACGTAGTGTGTAGTTATACCAAGCTAAAGTAACATACAAGTGTGACCTTGATGCTGAGATCAACAGCAGGATCGGTGCTGTTGCCGCAGCAATGGGAAAGCTGAATTCTAGGGTCTTCCCTTCACACGATTTGAAGTTGGCCACCAAGATTTTCGTATATATGGTGATTGTGCTGCCAAGTCTCTCATATTTCTCAGAGACACGGTGTGTCACCACATAAGTACGTTGGACCGATTCCACCTTGAATGTTCGCAAATCATTATGAATATCTGATGGTCCAAATGCGAACGTAATACCGAAATTTTCGACGGGTCAATGTTGGTCGTCCTGAGTCATATACTTGATGCCTCGGCAATTTCGGTGGTACGAGCATCTCCCTCGGTTGTCAGAGGAGCGAATGGCGAAGCACATTTATTACTCTGAATCAAAAGGAGGCAAACAGAAATTGGGCGGTCAATTTTTCAGATATAAATATTTTTAGAAGCGGTACTTGAAAACATGCAATATTTAGCCCTCAAATTGGGAGATACTGGTAGTACAGCGTCACGAATAGTGTGGACTGACACAGACGCGAGTACGCGACTTTGTGGATCAACGTGAATCTAACCTCGACGCGACGACTTAAAGTCGTTGCAGTTATCTATTACAACTACGTAGATTGTATGATCACGTGCGGTCAGTGCGCTCGTGAGTGTACGCACAAGATCGGATACATTAGCCATGTTCGGGCGCACCGGCGTCGAAATAACTAGGGATTTTATTAATAAACATCACTGAAATAATGCGCCATCTCATGAACTGACGTGGGAGCGAGACATATATTATTTTCCATAGCGACACACTACAAGTGTCCTGCTCTTTCCACTCTCAAGACGGAACGTCGCACTTAAGTGTGCTTTATTAATACGGCTCGGGGAGAAGTGGTCGCTATGATCTAAATCAATCGGATAGAGGTAGATAACTGTTGCTTGGAATGTTGAAAGGTTTGAAAACAAGACTAACGTTAATGGTTTAAATTAAAAATTATGATATTTATATTTTTGTCATTACAATCATTAATTTGAAAATTTCCAAAAAATATATTGTTTTATAGTTTCAAGTTCTAATTTCTTTCGGCAGATCCAAGTGACTGCCTAATTTATTTTCTTGCTTTGATTTGCGTAAAAACATAGATGATATCGTAATACTCGTTTTCGAGTATTGCATGTGCTTCGATAGAGAACACTAACGTATCTACTCCAGCTTAATAGTAAGAGAGTAAATATTAAAATTCGGTCTGGTAAAAAATGTTTCGGATGTAGGGGCCTTTTAAATTTTAGCAAATTTTTAAATTTTGCTCTCCTCAAATTTTGCCGCCCTAGATCCAGATTCCGATATGTCTAAATTACCTAAATTCATGACTATCTCATAAAGATCTTGATCACCGTTGACTGTATATGACACCGTCGCAAAGTTTTAGAGGTAGGTCCATGTTTATCAGTCACAAAATCAAACTGTTAAAAACTACGATGTGATAGAAGGTACACTGTTCTTTACGCGTTGAAATATAACGCATTTGTAATCTGCCTAAAAATGAATATAATACAATAAAAGTGGAAAACCAGCTAGTTTCTACACTTAGTAGATTGTGCAAAAAATAATTGTGGTATTATAGGTAAACCGTACGTAAAAGGGGATAAATAAATAAATGAACAGGAGTATAACGTATTTATTTCCATATGTTCTATTAAATACTCTCTGGAGATCATTGAAAAATAAAAACATATTTTAAGAATTTGTGTCTGTTCAAACATGCTAATGCTCGAAACTTCTAATGGAGTTTCATGGGGTTTTCGCAAAAAAATTTTATTTATTTACTTTAGCTATCAGTAATAATTACTCTTTAGTTCATTAAAAAAGAATTAAAATTAACTTTGGTATACTGAATCATATAGAAGGAGTTGTAGAGTTATATCTCTACTGATAGAGTCATGGAGTAAAATGACACGATCAACTATCCAGTCCAATGTTCCGATTTACATAATTAACGTACACTTCTGGTGAAATTATAAGAAAAAGGTGACTCGATTATTGTTACGTAATTTAGACTCTTTAAAATTGTGCAATTTATACGCAAAGTCTCGCTTATTCTGAGATTAAACAACTCTCCGTTTCGTTTTAAACGTAAGGTAAGTTTTTGGTTAGCTTATGTGAGGCAACTAACATAAACGAAGAGAAGAAGAAGAGAAGAGTAGCATTAAATAAAAATATATGAATAAGGAACGGAGTGTTTAATCTAGTCTATAATGTGTGGCAAAAAACACGCGTAGGACACTCAGGTTTAAGGTAACGAAATAATAGATAGAATAATTATATTGTTTTACAGTTATTGATGAACTATTTTTGCTTTAAGCCATTTAGCTTACAATATAGCAATTATAATGATGAACGTAATTACATTATTACAGCGATATATTACAGCCGCGTAAGCCCGCACCTCGGATCTTTATCCTTCACTTTTCGGTGTAGGTTTTTTTGCGGTGTGGGCAGAAATTATGAAGAGGGCTGTTTTTTCACTAGTATATTCAGCAAGAGCTTCACAATTCACAGCTGTAATTCGACTGCGGCGGATTTATTTATTTTTATTTCTTAGGTTTGATACGCCCAAAATGGCTGCAATTTATAGCCGATGCATCTGCCTGCACATATGAACTACATACATTGCATTCGAAAGGAGGTAGTCATATGTTTCACATTCCTTCCGCGAGAGCGTTACATGCGCTTTGTACATACACAGATTTGCTGCCGTACCTTAAAGAGCGCCCCGGATCCCGACTTCTCATTGGTCCCCCGTCAAGGTATTACGTATGCAATTTATTTGTGCATTATAATAAAAATCCCAATTCCAATAAAGCAATGCTATTTTAAATATACATAAATCACACTACGAATTTTTCTATAAACAATCACTACAAATAGTCCCTATCCGGATAACTTATTATCCGGATAGAGACCATGCATCTTAATGCATGTTCTAATTATTTAAAGCACACACAAATAAAACACAGTAAACCAAACACAAAGAGAATCCTCAAACTAGGTCGTATATGGGAAAAATAGTTAACACAAAAAAAACGTTTATTTTTATACAAATTCAATTTACTTAATTTATCATGCCACTGTTCGTAATCATATAATCCAAGTTTTATTCGCTTATAGTTCGTAAATTTATTTCAGAGATACTTCTATTAACTATACTACTTAAGTGTATTACTTAAATACTATTAACTTTCATATTGCTCGTTCAATTAACTGTTGTAGGCTTTGAACTTGATTTTATACATAAAAATATTACCTTAATTACGTATTCTTTAGACACTGTTTCCAAAACGTTCTTCAGTAATTACTTGACAAATTATACTAAAGCGTAATATTAAATTCGTTATTCGATTTTATAAACACATTGGTAAATCTTCTTCGTCTAGGGAACAAAATTAGCAATTTTGCGTAACATTTGTTTTATTGTTTAAGCACTATTTCCATATAAATTTTGTGTTTGGGATATAAATTATTATCTGTTATGAGAGTGTGGTTAAAGTTTTAAACGAAGCATTATTAAATATCGTTGCTAATAAGTAAGTTTTATGTTTAAGAGAAATATATAAAAGTATCGATTATTCATAATTTAAATTAACTAGACCGTCACAAAAGTTTCATAACGAATGTCTGATCAAGGGCGGATTCAGGCATCGAGTCGGGGGCGGGGTGTCACCCATACGAGGCCCAGTTAAGACTAGCTCTAATTCGATTACAATGGTGTGACAAACACTCAATCCAGGGGAGGTCACGACGCCCATGACCGACTCACGCATATCCGCCCTTGTGTCTTATGACAAGCGGGCATGATAAATGATAAGACATCGGACTATTAGAATATAGGATATTTAATAAAAGAGTAAATTAATGCCATAGACAATAAAAAAAATTAAATTAACATACTTTTTAGAAATATATTTTTTTAGGTATACATTTTCAATGAAACTGCGACAGTGGCCTAGCATCCTAAATTATTGAAAAGGGCTAAAGTATTACATTTATTATTGATAAATGTTAATAATTCATTAAAAATTAAATTAATTAATAAATTTTCGAATTTATTTTGGATTTATTTAAAAAAATCTCATATTTCTCAAAAATGAAGAAGTTGTAATATTAAAATTTTGACAAAGATTTTATGAAGTTTTAAGTTATTTATCGTCTTTGTCCATAATGGATGTTTAATGGTACCTTTGTGGTCTTCTATGGAGGTACTTTTTACAAAAATTTTTGAGGCCAATTTGAACTTGCATATGATTTTACAAAAAAGTCTAGACTATGTGCAAGAAAAGTATATGATGTGCATAATTTTGATTTTGAGATTAATTAAGACCGTCATTTTAGAGAATTGACGTCACTCGTATGATACGCGTTTGGTAACGGGTAGCGCCTTAAGTTAGCTTTATCTCGATGTGTATTGCATGTGGTAGTTACCACACCTATGGTTAAATATTATTGTAATAATAATAACAAATTTAAAATCGAAAATGTTTAGGTATTAAAAATGTTTTTTCGATTGCTTTAGAGGGAATTCGCATTTTCGCTAAAAATGGATCCCTATTTTTGCGAAAATTTTAATTCACTCTGGCGTCATGAGCTCTATTTCTAGAGAAACGATTGCGATGTCAAAACATGAAATAAGAAATACATGGCGATGAAAAAAATTTTGAACATTTTTGATAATTTTTTGAGAAATTGCAAGAAACCGCTAAAAAGAATGTTTCTAGGGGATTCCTGAAGGGCATTTTTAAACCTATAGAAGTATTATTGAGTTTCTTATGTTTATATTAAAGGTTGACTAAATATTTAGAATGTTTTTATTTTCGATTTTTGAAAATAATGAAGATATATTGTGACTTTTTTTTAAATCGGCGGTTACACGACTTACAACTTGCGTCAAATGTGAACAAAAGTACTGATATTGGTTCATAATGATAAAAAACGTTAATTTTTAGATATCAATAATTTTTTTGCACTTATTAAAAAAAATGTTGTACTTATTTTTAAAATTAGGAACAGTATGTGATTTTTGTTTTTGTTTGTTCCATTTTATTTGTTTTTTTATTAACTTCATTTTCAAAGTATCCTAAGGTTGTGAAGAGCACGAGATCTGTGGATTTTCATTTGAAGATATTCCAGTAAGACCTAGAAATAGGAATTTATAAAATTATTAGTCTATTAAATAATTACATTGTTTTTTAGTAATGCCGGTGAAGGTCGATTTTTAGTATTGATTTGCTACTTAAATACACGCAATGATACCCCTTCTTTTTATGTTACTAGGTACAACCAAATTAATTAGCATATTTGTATGAGACAGTCATAAATTAAAATACAAAATATGAGTTTCATTGTAGATAGTAAGATAATTTATTTGGTGTAAGCTTATGCACAATGGAAAGTTCGTTCCCAAAGATATATATGCGATAAATGACAGCCTAACGCAAGCCAGTGGCTGACAAAAGGTGATCTATTAAACCGCAGAGGTCGTACATTACGCTATTGGAACGTTCTGGAGACGGTTAGGAGCGGGGGCCGGGCGTCCGGCGCGGCGCAGCGTGCGGCGGCCGGCGCAGCGGCAGCGTCGCGGGCGTCGTTTGTCATCCGTAGTTATTGGGCTCACCGACGCCGACACGTCTGATATTTTCATAATTCCCTATTCAGCGCGACCTCGGCCACTCGAGATACCGACGCCGTGACAGTAACAAATCGCGATTCGGTCCCCCTGCCCGGGCCCCGCGCCGGCCGCTCGCGTCGGAGCCCCCATCCCCACTTTCGTAAGTTTACGACACTTTTTCAGCGGAGCTTCATTTATATTTCATTCGTCGCGCTTTCCCGTGCCGAATCTTCTGTTTTTGAGGAAGTAAAAACTGAAAGAAATAGTGGTGAAAAATACGATATTTTTCCTCGGATGAGATAATGGATGTTGTCGTTTTGTTACAAATGATCGCTAAGTTTTTTCCTGATTTTATATCAGTCAACGGAAAAACATGTAAAGTAATTAGTTGCTGAAAAATATCTATTAAATAAGACAATGTTCTGATAGCATCTCGGCCAGGCGTGATTATCTGTCTGATTGTTGTCATTGCTATATAAAATATTGTAAAAATTACATATAGTTGCATGCCGTGTGTTTGCGTATGATCAGGTATCATATGAGATGGCGTTGGATGTGGTCCATCGGGCAGGTCCAGTTTCGATTTTTGGAGAGATAACTATATTGGGTGCGAATATATATTATTATTTTGAAATGTAAATAAACAATTACATAACACAATAAATAATAATAAATATAAAATACTAATAAACAGTCATTGGGGGATACCGACAGAAGTGGAAACTTAAAATTGTGAAACAATAATGTTTTTTTTTGAGATTTTGGAATTAATTGTGGTATCAAAAATTATAAATATCATGATTTGCAAATCAAAATCATTAACATTCGTTTGATCTTCACATCGTTCGTTATTTCGAACGACGATTATATACGTTTTTATACGGTTTATTTATTAATCAAAATACGTGATGGGTTGCGCAAACCCAGTAAATTCAATGTGTATATTAAGATTTGAATTGAAAAATTTAAGACATCTAATTTATAAAAAAGCAATAGTAATGTTGCATTCGTATTAAATTTGAACTATACTGCATTAGCATATCAGTACGTGTTGGCGCGATAATATAAACTAATAAGATTTTTGTCATCCGAAGATGGACTAAGGTCTGTTACAAAAGTTTTTCCTTTTAAAAACTAGATACTCTTGTTAGATAGTTGCAAATAGTAAGAATTAAAACTTTAAAAAAAGAGGTTGAGTAATTATATTTTTTAGGTGAAGTAATGTCACAACTTGTTCGTTACTTGCAAATTACCCAGTTTAAAGTTGTAGCAATTATTTATGTTTGTTCACCCATCCGAAAATCACTTAGGATGACTGCCGAAGTTTTCATTTCAAAATGTAATCTAAAAACCGAAAAAGTGCGAATTCAATTTGCGCGAGACGGATCCGTACGTTGAACATGTATTACATTTTTTTTAAATACTACCTAAATTTGTTGTGGTAACTAAAAATGTGCGTATAGTACCGAATTGTAATGGAAAATTGCTGAATATATTGTCTGTTATTAAATTGTTAATTGTATATTCTTAAATAAGTGGACTAAGAAGTTGAGTGATAGAAAGTATTTTGACATTTTATTTGACTTTAAATATTTGTTTAGCAATAATGCAAACTAAGCTAATAAGCTGATACTAAGAATCTAAGTACATACTTAGTGAGAGTCAGTTAACATAGGACACTGAAAGGAAGCGTAATATAAAATCCACTATAAAGTAATGTGTAAGTATGTAAGTACATTCTTAATGAGTGTCGATTTATAGTAGGTTTCCCTGTAACATATAAGTAAAGAAATAGTTCTTGGAAATAGGTCCAGTATTTTTTTCAAAAATTTTGATATAGTATATTTTGATACAAGGGGGATATTTAATTTTAATCTATTTTCCTATAGCGCAAATAGCGTGTAAATTGGTTTGTTTGAGGAAGAGATAGTGCCATATAACTTCTAAATAAACTAAATAAAATAGTGTTTAAAACATAAAAAAACTTAATTCGATCATTACGAAAACACAACCAGCTTCCATATAATAATGAACTTTGTCTAATAACACTAGCCTATTAAAGTCCAATAAACTTATTGAGAAATATCGTCGGAGGTAAATCAAAAAGAGCAGTTTTCGCATTTTCTTTATTTCTAAAAGATTCCACATTTTAACATGGCGTTGAGAGCGTTTAATTATTCCATTTGTTTTAGACTCCCAAAAAATATCATCTTGAATAATTACCTGAAATTTGAAATATTTATAAATAGTTTTAAGGTAATAAAATCTACATTTTCCAAAACATTATCGGTATAATTTTCCAAAACTTTTACTATTGCCACATGTTTGAAATCGATCAATTTAGTAAAGAGGTACATTGTTGAAGATTAAATAAAAAAAGTGTTTTTTTTCCCAAATAAGTTTCAAACGAATGGATAGATAACATTAGGGTCGTTACATTTGAATAAGTTTTATTTGATTTTATTCTCTTCAAGCTCGAAAATTTATATCCTTGTATTTTGTTCTTATAAACATTATAAATGCCTAAGTAATTTGATATATTCTCCCTTCACGCAACAACAGATCAATGTGATTTTATTGACCAATAACTGATATAGGTTACTTTTTATGCCGCGAAAGTATTTGGAAGTAAATTATGCGTAAATTTGACATAACTGTAACTTCGATTATATCGATGTTTAAGTGAATGTTCAAGGAGTTTCTTTTTAAAAAAAATATTAGGCGTTACAGACAGATTAAATTAAATTGTTTTGAAAGTGTTGTACAATTTATATGGTTTGATGGCTAAGCCCATACGAACATTGGGCGCGCCCTATAGTGGATTCGTTAGCCTGTGTTATATAAATATAAAAAATAATTTATTTTCTGCTATCAACTTTTGGATTAATTCCAAAAATTTTTTGAAAGAGAATTTTTTTTATTGGTAATCAGTAACGTTACTGTCACAGCAATTTCTTCTTAGTTTTAATAATAATTTTGTTCTCAACATAATCATTATATTTACATATTTTTGGACTTGATTTATGATTACTAGGCAAAGATATAAAGACCAGGTAAACGATGGCCACCCGGACATGGACTTGCCTGGTTTTGGATGTAAAAATGCTCAAAAGACACTGACAGAGGTGTACTTTAAACTCTACTTGCTATGGGTAATTGTTAAAGCTAAAAACTAAACATGTCAAAATATCGGTAATCTTAGAGATATTGACATTTGTGATATTAGTTTAATGTCGCAAGTGTCAATAACTTTAAGACTAGCTTAGTCAACTGGCAATTGTGAGGTTAAAACATGGTATTTTGATATTTTTAGTTTTTAACTTTAACAGTTCATTATTCAAAGTAGAGTTTGAAGCATATCGGTGTGACTCTACAACGATTTTCCTGTAAAATTTGCCTTACATAAAAGGTCATGCTATAAAACCGGCGTAATCTTCGATTTCATGATATAACTATCGTATCATTGGAAGATATCATGTTTTAATTTTTCAAGTCGAATCGAAGCACTTTCGGAATCATTTTGATATCTGTCCGTCTCTCGGGGCCGATTTGGTAAATTGAAGTTCCTCACAAAGATAGCGATCGATCATCCAATCACATTTGAGCAATTCATGAAGTTGAAGTTTGATGTTGGAAGTTCGTTTGAATTGGGATAAACAGTGTGTGATTACTTTTAACTTCCGCTTAGAATATATCGATTATTTCGTAGAATTTGGGAAGATATTATAATTGGTTTCATTTTAGAAAATAAAGTTTTCAATGGATGTCGAGATTTTCAGCACAGTAGAAGCTTTGTTGATCGTTTTCGGTTGGATGTTTGTATGTATTTATGTGTGCGTTGTTAACCTTAAGTACCTTTTGAATGAAAAGAGCAATTGAAATCTAATTTACAACATTAAAAAGGGCTTGATTGAAATTAAATTTCCAAAAAAAAAGATCACATTAATCGATTAATAAAAATTACAAAATGAAAATTAATTTCAAAGTATTGTTTGTAAATGAGTATAAATCTACAGTAACAATAAATTTGAAAATGTAATCAGCTCCATGTGTAATAAAACAGCGTTACCAATTTTAATTTAGGTTGAAATCGGTTTATTATTTTGAAAAATATTCTGATCAAAAAATTTGCGAAAAGATTAAGATTTTTTAAACGTTAATTTGTCGTTTAAAGCACTGCATCAAATGACGCAAGTATATTCAAATTTAATGATTGAATTTAAAGATATACATGTCCAAAAATTTTCAAGAAAGTGTCTCCTCGAAATAACCTTTAAATCTCTTATCTAATCGGAAGTAAAAATATAATCTGCTGTGTTAGCCAAAAAAATATTTTGAATTCTCCAGTCAATTCGCTCAAAATTTGCCAACTTTATTATTTGTTATTTACAATGAGAAAAGACGTATGATGCATTTTCCCCTGTTATGCAAGCGAATGCAGCACAAATGCCCCCAAGTCGGCGAGAAATGTACTTGCATTTCCATATCACCGCAGGGCAGCTTTCAGAGGCAGGTCGTTTCAAATATTTAACAACCAAGTGTAGCAACAACGTATTTTTTGCAAATCAAAGGAATAGAAATTGTTGGCACTTTTAAATTACAATCAAAATGAATCTTTATGCCACTCCAGCAAGTGCTACTGGCAGTCGAGCCGTGACGTCATATTTCTGATGCGGACACTGTCCTATACGTGTTTTCATGTATTCACACGGAAACGCATATGGGACAGTAATAGGGAGTAATATGTCACGTACACATATTTATTAAACCACTTGATACGTGCCTCGGAGAACACCTCAAGTTATTGCCAGACGTTGTGTCTCTCATTTCTCAACACAGACTAGCGTTTCTCAGCCCGCATTGGGCGTGCGCGGAAGGTTTTTTTTAAGTTCAAGTCCCTCAATTTAAAACTAAGAGATTGAGGAAGAGTACGCCCCAGCAGTGGGTACAGAGACCCGACACAACAACGACGTCTATACTGCGTCTATGTCAGAACTATGACTTCGATAGTCAATACTCGATCGCGGTGCGGATCACCAACCGCGCGAGGCCGATTCGCGCATGCGCCGTCCTTCACCTCGCAACCGGCTCCGAAATACAAGCGAAATTTGAATTTTAACAACGGAAAGCCGTCAGTTTGACGCAGAGACGTCCGAGTAAAATCTCCGGTCAGATTTCGGCGGCGCGGCGCGGCCGGATATGGCGAGCGGCGCGGGCGGTGCGGCGGCGGCGGCCATTGTGCGCGCGCGGGCATTAGCATGAAATGCCCATTTCCGTACAGCGCGTTACATTTTTCTCGGCGCTCCGCCGCCGCCATAAATTCGAGTACGTACGTCCGGCCCGCAAATAATTCCCGTTTCGCTTTCCACCGGCGCGGCCCTAACTCATACTTGCGGGCGCTCGGCGGCGTGCGTGTTACCTAGGCGTTTCGGGCGAGCCCGTTTGTTTGTATTGTCCGTCTTCTTTATTGTTTTGTTTGTTTGTCATATTTTCTTATCTACTTGTAGGACTCTAATAGCACTTAATTATAGTACCTGGACAACCGAGTGTTGGTCTTTCCAGCTTTTCGAAGGAGTGTGACAACTTCTTACGAAAATAGTTGTTGAGTATATTAATTGCAAAATTTACCTAAGTAGTTTATTTCAATAGTGCTATGTGTAGTTAGCATCATGTAACTCTATTTGTTGTTGAGAACCAATAATATAACAATGATGTACTTATTTCAAAATGCCAGGAAATAGTGTTAAATAAAATATCGCTCGTTTTTATCTAAATACGAATATTTAAATGTTTAATATTAAAAGAAATATATGAATAAAGTAAAAATATTATATTACAAATCGCTAATAATGGTCATTTACAACTTGGCAATATCTACCGATTGAGTTAAGACAAATAGAATTAAAAGATATGAAATATTCAACGTCTCAAGAGATAGCGAATGCGATATTTTAAATATTTAGATATCGAGAAATTTATTTATTTTCGAGCTTCGTTCGGAACATGAAACATTCACACGTTACGTATTGATTTTATTTGAATGTATGTATAATTCAGTTTATTAGTTTTCTATCCAAGCGGGATTAGAATATAGAACTAAAGTCGCAGTATACATACCGCTAACCGCAATACAAATCGAGCAAAAATAAACCAGACACTAAAACTCGTATCTAGTTAGAAAACACGCAATTTCGATAAATGGGAACAATCTGACATCTGCAAGTTGAACATCACCCACTTTTTCGCGAATCGGTATTCATATTTTCCATTAAGGAATAATAAATATTTACTTGGTAGGTGTTTGTTTTTTGTGTCATCGGGTCCTAATTTTATAATTTTTAACGAATTCTTCTGTTAAATAATTATTAGCGGGCTTGATTCGAATGCAAAAAGTCTGCTGACAGGCGCGATCGCCCAGGCACTGACTTTAAATCTGTCTAAATAATGAATCTTGTATTTTTAAAGAAATCTTTAAATTTGACAGATTTAATGTGATTGCCCTTTGATATCGATCGGTGAGTACAGAACAACGCACGAGACTTTGCCGCTCGGAATTGGCTGCGAATGATATACCGCACAGGTATTACGCTCTTAGATCCTTCCTTATTCTCCGCTGCGTTCCTATTTTCACGTCATTGCGACGCTTTCGTAACGAACTTCACAGCGGAAAAGTTTCGTGTGTTGTACTGTAATTATGTATCTGAGCGTTTTTTAATACCGCTAGTTCTATTCAAACGCATTCTTCCTGCAACCCGAGACCGAGAGAAGCCGAAACATAATGAATAATAGGTTTCACGAATTCTAGGCGATAACAATAAGTTTCCAAATATTTAAAAAAATATCCAAGTAAAAGCGGAAAGTAAAAAAATATCTCCTCCAATTATGTATCCTTTTTATTTTGTACACGGAAAGAGAATTCAAAGAATTCTAAACGACCTTTGAGTAAATGAAATCAATTCAAACTCAACTAAAGGAATAAAAAAAAATTAAAGGAAAGTGCTAACAATAACAATAGGGTCAAAACTATTTTTATTAACTAAGTACACACAAATCATAAATTGTTCCTACTTTAAAATTTTGTTTTTAATTAATAAAACAAAATAGGTTAATCCTGTAGGCCATTTCTGAAACTTCCCGCCATTTTCGAGTTCAAAACACTCGAAAATATACGGGATCTGACGCGATTTTTTGAGTAAAAAACGGTTTGTTTCGATTTCTTTCGACAACGATTTTTCGCAAACGAATCAACCGATTTTGACCCAGTTTGCGGCAATCGACGTGTTTTTACAGGGTCAAGAGCTGGTTAGAATTTTAAATCGATCGGTTTAGTCGTTTTGTAGTTATTCCAAAAAAAATGTTTTTTTCGATTTCTTTCGACAACGATTTCTCACAAACGAATCAACCGATTTTGACCAGGTTTGCGGCAATCGACGTGTTTTTAATAGGTTAAGAGCTGATTAGATTTTGGAATTGATCGGTCAAGCCATTTTAAAGTTATTTTAGAAAAACCACTTTAAAAATTTTTTTTCTTAGTTTTTTGAAAATTTCTCAAAATCTATCTGTCCAAATCGACCCAAACTTTCAGAAAATCTAAATTTGGTAAAACTCTTTGGAACGCCGTTTAGTTATCTCGATTCGGTCAAGCCGTTTCAAAGTTATAAGAGGTTTACATATATCCACACATACACACACACCCAGACACACACACACACACACACACACACATCCATACAGACATACGGACGAATGATCAGGGAAGCTTCCTAAACCCTCAGAACGTCGAGATCTGATGAGAACTCGATTTTTGCAAAATGGGGTGAAACCAATAACTTTCCGAAAATTTAAGAAAATTTTCAATTTTCTTAGCGGGAAGGTAAAAAATTATTGTTGATATGTAAAAAATTAATATTTTAGTTATTATAAATTAATATATCTACTCTTGTACACATTAGACATAGGTCGTATTTTGTAAATGGACGATTTAAAAAATATATAAAATTTTTCGTATTTTTACAAAATAAAAAATATAATCCAGTTATTAAATCAATTTTCTATAAAACTATTTCAATATAAAGTTTATAAAGCAATATCTAAACAGATTCAACAGTACCCTTTATTAATCCCTTATACTGATACATTTTGCGGTGTATTGCTATTTACTCAAAAGAATATCAAAGTTCCTTCATGTAGTCCTTGTCCATATGCATATTCGACACCTCGATCGTTCGCCTAAGCGGATTTGCATTTTTGTTGAAAATGGGGTCCACACTCAGGTGATAGCAAAAAAATTTATCATTAAAAAAATATAGTTTTAAGATAAAAATTCTTTAGCCGAGTACGTTTCCTGGAAGACCGTCATCATCCTCGATAAATTGGGGATCCTTTTGTACCAAATAAGAATTCCTCGGTTCAAGAAGGTTTTCCTTTCAATTTTCCGCTTTATCTGAGACGTTGACTGACTATCAAAACACTATTTCTCTGCTTGAAGTAAAGTTAATTTTCTCCGTTCGCTATTCGAAATTATTGTTGAATTCAATGATTTCGCCATCGCTTTCGCCATCGCTTTCGCCGGCCGCACATCGCGTTCGTCACAATTCCTACTGTGCGTCGTACAGTAGGCGTTACGTGTAAACTACAAGAGAGCCTGTAACGCAATGAACGTCTCCCCCTCTGTCTGCGGCGCGACCTGCAAATAATTATAGTTCCGGCTTCCTCTGTTTAACTACGTTCTCCATATTAATTAGGGAGTTTCAGGAAGTGGTTACAAATAAAAGAAAAATAATAACACCCCTTAAACAAAAAGGGTTTAGTATGATATTGTGCATCGCGGTATTTTTTCATTAGCGAGTATATCGATATAAGTAAACGAAAGGCATAAGATACAATACCGATATTTAATTTATATTTAGTGAGACATAAGGTTTAGGGCGTTTGGTTGCTGTTTATGCGACAACATTTATCATATGTTTATTTATACATATGATAAACATTGTATACATAATTACAATGTAATTATTGGGCACCGCCCGACAATAAGTTTCGATGAAAGATATATAGTCAAAACTTAACGATGTTCAAAATCAAATGTGTACAACATTTGATTGTGAAAATTGTTACAAACGAGGTTAAGGTAGGTACCTAATTTCGAACATTGAACTGGGTTCACTTCCCACCTATATTCGTTCTTGGGCTCTTATCTACGATGAAACTTCGGTAGTAGACAGTGCAGGCAGATGTTTCTTAGCAAAAATATTGCGGGCTAAGGCTGCCTCAAGAATGGAACGCCATACACTTCCTAACCGGCGTCTGCGCATGCAGATATCAGACATCCACTCTTGCGGGACGTGAAAAAAGAGGGTCCTAGAACTACCATAGACACGTGCAACCGATTGTAACAGGGATAACAGATTTCACAAATTACCTCTCTGAACAAGCACATTGCAGCTTACCCGTTTAAATACTTATATTAGTCAGGAGAATGCGATAGATTATAATAATTCCTTGAAAGAAATTCGGTTTTCACAATGCCTGTTCTGACGCTTTTCCAATCAAAAAAGGATTTCCACAAATTTTTGTATTTAAAAGAGTGAACTTCGATATGACATAAATGACAGACGACAAATGATAGATCAATCTAATGAAGGATTGAAGGACATTGACAATTAGATATTCAAAACAGATGCTTTTAAATTTCTTCTTTTTTATTGTCCTTTGACTGAATCGAGTTATAAACGAAAAAAGTGGCTTTAGTTTTAATCAAAACGAATTATGGATCTATCAGAATAACACTACGATATCTCGTTCAGAAGCTGCTATCAAATTACCATTTTATGAGGGAACTTCAAATTTGCTAGTAAACACCGATGCTAATTTTGAGGTCTTACAATATAACATAAACGTGCCTTATATCGAAGACTGTAAATGTTAATCCCTGTGTTAGTCATTTGAAGGAATGAGGTATGAAAATATGGTTTTGTTTGGGATCTTTTTTTCATAGCCCTAAATTATTGTTAAGATTTGGTGTTACTTGTAAAGCTAAGGCATAACCTCTTAAAAAAAATTATTTCAAATATTTTTGTAGTATTATAAGAGTCAAACGAGCATGTAAGCTACAGAGAGCAAGTGGTCACCGCCTCCCATGAACAATCACTGACTCAGAGGAATCTTTAGTGCGTTGTAAACCTTTTATATTATATTATATAGAATAGCTTAATAAAAGAAGGGGGATGGACCATCAGAAATTTTGGAAAGAATGGGACGATGAATTCCACCGTAACTTTTACTCACTGGACGAAAAACAACTGTATTATATGAGAATGTGGTATCTTACTACTCGAGTTGGCCCATTTTAGTGCTGTAGTCAAGTCAGCCATAACCTGATTCTACTGTTAGAAACTGACACGAAGTTCGTATAGCCTGAACGCAATTTTAATTTTTCTTTTATTCTTTAGTTTTCTTACTTTAGGATTGCTACCAAGCGTGGTAACAAGAAAGTGTATGTGCAAAAGAAAATCAAAATACAGAAATAGGGCTTCTTCATTAGATCGATCAGTTCTAAGAATGAATTACACATCTACCACATAATCATTAATACATTGAGGAGTTTGAACGTAAGCCCCTCATTACGGTCTATTAGAAGTTGCGGGCTGCTAACGATCTTTATCATGGATGTGATCGTATGGGACAGACGGCTTAATGTGCTCTGCAATGCACGAAGGAAGCGAGTTGAGTTAAAAACTCGTCGGTCATATTCGTAATGATAATATAAACTCGAGCCCATTCCCCAAAAGCGTGCGCAGAAATTATAGATTTCCGCATGGCACGATCCTTGCATATCTCTCTCGCTTCATCGACATCCGTAAATCTTTTCGTGCAAGATCGTCAGTTTCGGATGCTGAAAATTTGGCCCTTTTTTGATATACCACCAATTTGGACTGTATACGATTTTACAGGGCGACTCTTGCCTACTTTTCCACTACACAAATTCGCTCTGTGGATCACTTTTGTCGGTTTACTTTCATACATCCTTTCCAGGTGGCCAAAACACCGCACCATACCTTTTTCTACTCTAGTTACTACATCTTCCTTCGCACTGCACCGCAAATCGGTCCTTAAACCTTCTACGTTGGTTGATCTTAATTAATATGGTTGAAAGGAAAGGCTCATAAACACTGAACAACTATCAATCTTAATTCTTTCTTGCTCTCGCTCAGAACAAGTTGCTAAGACTTTATTAACACAAAATTTGAAATTGAGACGTGAATGTAAAGTAATTGGTATAATAATGAAGAGAAATAACTGTTTGGTGATTTAGTATTTTCGTTGGATTAGTTTTAAATAATCGTCTATATATAAATTGGCAAAGACAAAACACTGAGTACCTTTTTCTAATCTATTTTTCAATTTCTTTTCTTTAGTAGTTAATTATGTCATCAATTACGTTGAGCTCCACTCGGGAGTGCTTTATTCGAAACGACATCGTACTCAATTAAAGGTATTCATTAAAAATAAATAGAAGCTTATAAGGGAATACAATAGTTCGCTCGGGCGAGTCAACGTCTGAAGACGCTTAGCCTGTGTTAACTACGGCTTACATGCTAAAGCTCGAAGGCTGATGTGACGACCTTTATCCATATGTCTTAAATGCAGGACATTTTCCAATTTTTGGGACTGTAGCCCATAAAATGTTATATTTATTGAACAGATTAGGAAATACGATAATATACGTGTGTCCTGTTTCAACTTGTCTCTTATATAGATACATAATAATCAGGCGTGCATATAATTAGCTATCGACGAATTTTAGTGTTGTCAATAAAAAAAAATTTGGAAATAGTTTTTTTTCCCCACCTTCAACGTAGAGTCGAAGCCTTTATATAGGTCTCTATTGTCGTACTTCATGGTTATTAGATCTATAATCTACAATCTTTCTATAACATTCAATAGAGCTATTAAATTTAGAATACAGGTATGTATATATATATAACACATGATAGTTTGTGGTCAAACAGTTGTACCGAGTAGAGATAGTTTTCGATGAATTTTTTAATTCATTGAAAATAAATCAATTTATTAAAATTAACAAAAAAAAGTACAATGATTATAAATTCTCTTCGGCATAAGAGTCTGATTAACGTTTTAATGAATCACGGACAAATTTCGACTACCGGATGACCACTATTTAATATAATCAGTCATATTATAAAATGGATTTTCTGATGAAAATCAGATTAAAAAAAATCAACTTTAGACAAGAAATGAAAACAGAGATAGCCGAAGTCAAAAGCGAAAGGAAGATAATGTTAATGTAAGGCCGGCGATAACGTGACGTCATCGGACAAGTTTTATCGCCCGTGGCGCACCGCCGACACGGCGCAGCGTCGTACTGCGCCCGGCGCGCTGTCCGGCGAAATGGATTACGGGTCGGCGCGGGCGACGGTGACTCGTAATAGTGTTAACGGGTCCCGCTGAAAGACCACCGGAGAGATAGTGACAGTTAATTAGCAATGGTCGAAAACGCATGCCGCTTGAATAAAATCGTTTATTGGATAGTTATTTCTTTTTTGAGTTGAGCGAGTTCTGATTGAGACAATACATAAATTCTTATTTATTGTCTCAATCATTATTTATTTATTGCCGTCGTTAAAAAAAATCTTTTTCTAGTATTATTTTCAAAAATCGTAATTCCTCAGATGTCGATGTTTTGATGTTGTATGCAATATATACATTTACGTTGCTATAAAATATAGAAAATACTTGGATTTACAAATTTGTTTATTTCGTGGATTTCTTTTTATCGGTAATATTGATTATACCTTTTTACAAATAATAAATCATACTTTGGTAGAGAAAGCTTAAAGCTCAAGTTGGAGCAAACACTCACGAAAAGTATTTGCAGTATAGAAAAGTAATATTGAAACTGTCTTGTTTGTTTAGGGTTTAATCTGTTTGTTTAGTATAGTGATAAGAAAAATAATTATTTTCACAATTTTCGTAGTTCAGCTCAAAAGATTCGAAGTTGTCATTAGAATTCCGTTTTTGCTTTACAATAACCACAATGAATTTGTGAAATAAATATTCTACCCGTACAACCTTATATAGTAATTTTGCTGATGATAGTAATGTAGATAATCTTGCTCGGTGTCCTGTACAATACTGTCTTATTATTTGTTTTTATAATTTTTTCCAACAAGAGGTGAACTTGAATATTGGAAAATTAAACCAGAATCATGAGCTACGTCGATAGTAACGTCATTTATTTATAGACACTGATATTGTATTTGTGGTTGTGGCCGCATAGCCAACACGCTAATTTCGAATAAGAACTCATTAAAAAAGTGCCAAATTTTAAGCACCTGAAACCGACGAGCTTGCATGAAAAGATTGATGGATGCCAGTGAGGCAAGAGAGAGATGCAAAGATTGTACGATGTGGAAATCTATAGTATCTGTCTACCCTTCTGGGAAATAGGCGTGAGTTTATGTTATTATTAAGTCATTGATAGCCTGGTAGCAGACGAATTACCTTAGAGAGGGTTTTAAGTCTGTTTGCTACTGACGCTATCATCGGCATCATCAGTGGGAACCATCGTTGACGCCCCCCAAATATCAGCGTGGATGATGCAATATCGAAATACCTCAATCTGAAACAAAATAGTAGGAGGCTGTACATTTGCAGCTGGGAGTAAAACAGTAGGTATCCAGGGTAATATTAATAAATAGTACTGGTGATGATGTCAAGACTTTTCGATTCGTTTTGAACTTTCTTAAAATAGCAAAAGTTAATGTATATATAAATGAAAAAAAATAAATACAGCTTATAAGAGCTCATCTCTAAACTCATGGAAAGCCATCGAAGTATCAAAGACATATTGGGATTATAACAATTTTTGTTCATGATGGAAAAAGTTACAAGTGGCCGTGGCCCGAACTTCAGGGATTACACAAGTTTAAGGCGATTTCGACGTCTCTACTCGCCTTCAGAGCGCTCGGAGGTGTAATTTTTCATTAAACTTTCAGACATAACAGGTGCAAAGATCGTTTCGGGGGTGCGTAAAGATGTTGTATGTCGCTTGTGCGTGTGTATCACGGCCGATTATCTGAAAAATATGTGTCGGCATCTATTTTCTTTTAGGTTTATGTATACCGGCGGACGTGTATGGGACGACTTCGGTCATAAACTTTGTTCTTGTACCATCATGCCATTAAATTTCATGACATGAACATATTATTTACGATCCTCAACTTTTCTTTCTTTGATACGTATTTTGAAATGCTATTTATGATCGCTTCTGGAAAAAAAATAGGAAAAAGCGTTAAAGAGGACGATAAATATTATTCTATAATTTACTCCATGGCGTAAGTTGTTAACGGTTAAGTATATATATAATTAATGTAACTGAATTAGAATCTCTCATTTTAAGGAAGTGATGTTAGTTCCTGGCAGGGCGCCATGTGATGTGGGGCGAAGAGACGAGAAGTAGGACACGCGTTCAGATGTCGAGCTCTGTTCAGACTGAATCATTCTTCAACTTTCGGCCAACTTATATTGTCACGAATCTAACGACCAAGAGTACATACATACGTCCATTTATGTACTGCAATCACGTATCAATCTTTTCAATCTTTTAGTGGCGATTACAGCGGAAAGATTAGTATAGATAAAAATAAGTCAGCTCAGAACTTACAGCCTTCAAGATAAATAACGATAATAAATGCACCAATACTTTGATGTTGGATAATGAAAAATAAAGAGAAATGAAATAAGAAATTGTGTAAGGCTTTATTTCACGAAAAACCTTATAAAAGTTATAAAAGAAAGTCACTTATAAAAGACATATATAAACACACGATATTCTAAAAACCATTTTGGATTTATAACGTTACAAACATTTCTTGTTTTTATTATTCATATTTTAATTATAACATTACATTAAATATTATATACTAATTACACATAATTATTTCAATGCATGAAAACGCAAAAAGGGGGCTATTATTGGTATTTATTTATTGTTATAAATAGTATAACTTATAATTACTCATCTCCTGGCTGGGAAGTTTCGGGAAATTTCGCAAAGTACCTCGAATCGTTAGGTTAAAAATCGTTAGGTGAGTTAAAAGTACACGGCCGGCGTATTTCCTTCCTGGGCAGTATATGCAGGTAGATGGTCTCGTCGGGCGTTGTCGGGGATGACCTGCTGCCGATGTTGACAAACGATGGTCAGTGGTCGTGGTGTCGTGGAAGGGGTTGTCTTTTTGTGAAGAAGATTACATCTTCCCAGAAAGACTCTTATAATAATATGCACTTTAAAGCTTAATGTAACGCAAACGAACCCTTGAATCTAAAAATGTTTTCAGACTGTTTTTGAATGAGCTATTCAACGACACCCACACCTTGGGATGAACGGGAAAAAAAATTGATCTTCAGTTTACGAGTAAGGGAGGAACCCTAAAAAAAAAACTTATTTCCAGATTTTATTCTACAACTCTGTTGGTGAGATTAAGGGTAAATGCAACACGTCGATTTCATACAAATTTATTTCTTTGCGTGTTTTGGTTCTTCAATAGAAATAAATCCAAAAATAACATTAATAATGTTCAAAAAATGTAAATTTTCTTATGTGCTTTCGGAGAAATAAAACACTAGATATTTAGCTTTATAATTCCTGAAAAAACTGCAATACTTACTTGTGAGTGCGCATAGACATGAATTTACTGTGTTTATTAATACATATATGCAACTGGATATTATTATTTAATTGTCAAAATTGATAGCTGTCGCTTATGCGACATATTTTATATATTTTTTTATATATTTCTTCCATTCATTCATGGACTATATATTTCTTCCACATATTTACAAATAAAGAGTGAAAGAAATTACTGGTGTGACAGCATGATAATTATATAGGTGTGAAAGAAATCTCCGCAATCACAACAGCTTCCGCATTATTTGACCTAGCGTTGCCGGTTTGGGCTTTATCAATCGTTCGAGATAGACGAAGACAGGACGCGTCGTCGGAAAGGTGCGGCAACATAGCCTGGAACACATCTGTGTTTATTTATTTACCTCTGAGAGATATCAAATCTGCTCACTGATTTTTCACGTCCCCATATTTTTTGTTTCAAATTTTACAGATATTTTAAAATCTATTAAAAACTTACGATGATATTTTTTCAGGACAATCTGTGAGAAGGCGTAACGAGATTTTTTATTACTTAATTATAGTCCGTTTTCAATATGATTATGTATAAAAATTGTTTTCAATACATGTTTCAATAACATGTATGATTTATATTTATTTAAGATTAATTTGGGTACGTCGACCTTATGTGCTGTAGAAAATAAAAAATCGTAAACAATACATTTCAAATTCAAAAACTGTTTCCTGCTTACAGTTCAAAATAGATTATTAAACCAAAGCTAATGCTTACAACCAATAAGTAGATATATTATAATAGTTAATTAATTTTAATTATATGACTATATTTTTACATTTTTCGCGTTCGCAAGTAAATCTTTGCATTACATATTTTAATGTGACTTTATTTGAACACTTTTGTGTTGTTATTCTTATACGTTTTTTATTAACTAGTTGTGATTTTCACAGAAAAATTATTTCTGATTTATAAATAAGATGAGATCCTAAACTGTATTTCATTTCATATTCAATACTCATAAAAATATTATGTGATTTGATATGTATGAAATAAGATTATATTAAAAATTTCACGTTAATTCGTGCACATAAACATCCGAATGTTTATCTAATGTGTATTCACAGAAACATTAAGCCTGCCAAAGTGTTCTAAGAAGAGATTTTTCGAGGTGATATAAAGGAGGAAATAAAAATTATTGCAAAAAAGCTTTATGTGAGATGTAATATTAATGATTTCCGCAAAAATTACTTTAAATTTGCGGGAATTCTCTAGAGATATATGACATTTGAAACACACAGACGTTGTTTACCTGATACGTGCAATAATCATTTTACTATAGCCAATAATTTTGAGTCGTGCTACAGTAATTTTAACACTATGAATGCAAAATTTGAGATGACAATTATTACTGCGACATAAGATTATTTCCAATGAATGGAACGACGATGAAAAAAACGATGGATGTCTGCTTAAGAAATATGACCTTAAAACAATTAAGGAAATAAATTTGTTTGTTTAAATTTTCTTGAAATTATGTAAATTTTTAAATTAAATACTTCTTAGTAAGTCAGCCTTTAGGAACACGCATTTAATAACAATAATATATGCACAAATTTAGCTTTTCTTCTGAAATATTTAACAACTTTGAATGATTTATATGGACGAGTAGGAATTTCCATAAACTGCAACCCCGTAAGCTAATTGTGATAATATTAGTTTTTATTTAACTGTAGGTATACGTTTATTTATGATACGTAAATAATTCACTATGTAGAACTTTTGCATGATACTTTATTCACAAAATGACCGTGTTACCATACATGCTCAAATGGTTCTTGAATCTTTGTCATCACTTTCTAAATTCAACTCATTTGGACCTACACATTGGACTGTTACTCAGAAATACATGATATTTTTGCTGGTTTCGGCTAAACACTTTTTAAAAACAGTTCGTCATGTAAAAAATGCCATGAGCTTTTTTGCATTAATTTCTTTAAATTATTGTCAGTAACCATTGGCAGGCATTTGACAAGAGTTGAAAGACATCGTTTTTTCATGTAAAGAAAAATTCCATTCTCGTTCAGCTGCATTTGTTACACCATCCTCTATAGTTTTTGTTGTAATTTAGTAATAAATAGAGTTTATAAATTTGGCATACATTTTACGATCATTGATTTTTTTTCGAGTTATGCAATTTTGGTAATCTGAGACATATTTCGTTTAACATTCTGAAAACATAAACATAAAAGACTTTAAACAACTTAGTTCTTTTGCTTGATTTAAACTATCTCCAAAACAATTTTATTAAAATCACTTAAATTATATTAGAAGAGTGCTTGCCGAACCATAAGCCTAACGAAGACGAACACTTTTTTACTAATTAGAATAATTTGTGTAAATTTCAGAAGAATCGATTCAATTATGGATTCTCACAGTAATAAAAAAAAAAACGTACCGATTCTCCTTTTACTGACCATGAGTTATATCCATTCAAAATTTTATTGAAATCAGCTTAATGATAAAGGTCCTTAATATTTCTCACAGAACTTTAAAAATATATCGTAAATCCTTTCGTTGCTGTTAGTTGCCTCCATAATAAATTTTATTGAAATCTTTAAATTATAAAAGCTCTCAGAATTTGTCACGGAACCCTAAAAAGTATTGGATTTCCTTTTATTGGTTTTCAATTGCCTCTACTCTAAATTTTATTAAAATCGGTTAAATTATAAGAGCTCTGAGTAATTTCCAATTAAAAATGTACCAGATATCCTTTATTGGTTTTCATTTGTCCCCATTCTAAATCTTATCAAAATTTATTAAACTGTAAGGTTCCTGACGGAACCAAAACTGTCTCGAATATCCCTTTACTCGTTTTCAGTTGTTTTCAATCTTGATTTTATTAAGTTCAGTTTAATTATGAGTTCTCAGTAATTCTCACGGAACCCTAAAAATGTATCAAATATAATTTTACTCGTTTTCCAGTTGTTTTGTCGTATTATTCTAATTATATCATAATTTTAGAATAAATTGTGCTCTTAATTGTAAAATATAGAAATAGCTTTCCGTGAAACTGAGCTTGTTTAACCGCAAATGAGCATTAGGGATAAAATTTAATATTTTTCTGTAATACAGCCGAACAGCGCCATCTCTCGACACTTTAGCTTTTTGTAGTCGTTTTGAATGACCTTAATAAGTATACCCAGATTAATTTTCAGCTTTCTATTACTGACAGTTTGTGAGCTAAGCTGTGGACAGGCAGACGGACGGACATTGCGAAACAATAAGGGCTTCTTGTTGACTATGGAACACTAATAATCAATTGCATGTATGTAAGAGCATCACTCGAGAATGACTCGACCAATGTGACAACAAGGTTTGCATGAAAAAGAAATAACTTTATTCTGTCTGTCTGTCTGTCTGTCTGTTGTCCGGTGCATCTTCGGAATTGCTGAATACTTTGCAACTTTAACTGGAAGGTAAAGGAGCTTACTGGGTTACATTTAAGTTACCTTTTATTGTGGTAACTTTTAGGGTTCCTGTGTGAAAAAATCCATGAAAGTGGGATAATTTATTTCAATTTATTCAAAGCTGTAAACGGAATTGAGACAGCGAACAAAACAAGAATCGGTACTAAATAAAGACGAATTCAAGCGGGATCGCATTAATGGTGGACACAGCGTCATCAGTCGATACAAAGATACAGGAGATTATTGTATATTTTTGTAAATATATTTTGTAAATAAATAGGGCGGAGCCGTGGGCGATAGCTATGTATTATATAAATGTGCTTGAAGTTTTTTTAGGATTCTGATGGAATTAATAATAACCCTCATAGTTTATTCGACTTAAATGAAATTTAGTACGGAGATAATTTGAAGCCAATGGAAGGATATACGATAGATTTTTAAGAGTCCGTGAAGATTAATTAAAGAGCCTTACAGTTTGATCAATCGCAATAAAATTTTGTCATTGGTGGAAGATAAGGAAAGGCTAAAAATTCATCTTCAGGGTTCTGCAAGATTTCTAAGAAATATTATAATTTACTCGATTTTAATAAAATTTAGTTAAGTAATGGCTAGAAGTCAAGAAAGGATATAAGAAAGATTTGTTAAGGGTTTCGTGATTATTATTGAGAACCCTTATAGTTTTACAAATTTGGTCGTAATTTGCATTTGTTTTTTTCTGATCAGCACAGTGAGAGTGTTTAAAGTGGATTATGCTTTCCGTGGTTGTGTCCTGCGAGATTAATAAGTAGTCTTATAATTTGACCCATTTCAATGAAACTTGACGTGGAGATAGCTTAAATCAAAGTAAGAGATTTAGGTTACATTGTTTCTAGGGTACTAATGTAAACATTTCAATGAAAATTAGTAATATTCATTATAATTTGAAAAAGTTCGTTGAAATTTACAGTTTTTCTTATTGTTTTGTATAAAATATATTCCAAACACAACACTAATTTGCTCAGAACAGTATCTGTCTGGTAAACTAGCGAATAAATAAATTTGGAAAGTTATTGGAAATTTTATTTTATATGCCGGACAAAACCCCCTTTTTAAGTTACATTGAATGTTTACTTATTATATAGAGCTATGCGTAGGCTTCATATCAAACATTCGTAAAGCGGTGCAATATAACACTGTAAAACAAGATTTCTCTTCGATCAAATAAAAACAATACGTATTATGAAATAAATTCTTTCACAAGCATTATTAAAATTATTCACCACATCTTATTCAATTAAAAATAATTTAAAAAGCAGCAACCACAAAATAATATCGTACACAATTCTAAAATTTGGATAAAAGTCCCAAGTTTTGTCCTGATTGCAGAGTAGTACTTGTAAATTGTCCAAAATAATCTGATACATTAAAGTTTGTCAGATGTATTACTTATTTTTTAAATAATAAAGGGGCTCTGAAGGATAATTTTGAAAATTTAAAATATTTCAAATAATAATAAAATTTATTAAGATATAATTTTTCATGAATAGCGGGACTTTCATTATAATTTCACATATAACAGTATAGGTCTTGATAAGTCACTTTTGTCAAAAACTTACACGGTTTATAGGTCTTCCTGTATACTCGAAATTAATTTATTGGATTTTGATCTCTGGAGCGTGTTAATTTTATTCTCAGAAATATGGTTCTTAGACTGTGATAATTATCAACGGTAATTTGTCCTGTTAACAAAAATTTTCTTTATGTTATCGCTTAGTCGAAAATCTTCTTTTGTCATAAGTAATACTTAATAAAAAGAAACATTACGACAAATTATGATTGCAAATTAATATACATAAATAGATGGAAACGTTATTAATTACGGTTACAATTAGATTAGGAAGACAAGTGTACAGAAAGCGTTTGATATTACCAGAGTTCACTTAACTAGATCACGGGTTCGACCACGTGTATGTAGTTAAAAACGGACGAGCCGTATCAACAAATGGTATGTACACCGATCCTATTTTCAGTTATCCTCGGAACCCCTCTCCTGAAAAGTGAGGGAAATCCCTGTAATTTCCTAATTCAATTAGGACTTTTAATTAGAGCAGTTCTCCCAACTCCCTTAGATACTTCTTCGCTTCGAGTTTCAGCCGGACGGATTAGTTGCGAGTTAATTTCGGAGATAAATTATAAACTTCAACAAATTCAGTGAGGGGCCAGTGCTCTTTCTTCTTAACTGACACAAGATGCAAATAATTCTTTTTTTTGTATCAAAATTAATATTCATTTCGCTACGTTACTCAGTATCTGTTCAGCGAGATGCTATCCTATACAAGAATGCTGTAGTGAGAATTTTATCGGTGCATATACTTTCGTGGCTGTAGTGTTAATAAAACGCGTCGAAGTTATTGATACACAATCTTCAAAACGATGAATGGTTAGACCATAGCCATGGCCTAGAAAGATATCCAGGTCTATAATAAGTGACGAGCGCACAGGTGTGCGAGGTAACGTGATGACTAATCGTCGGTTTAAACTAGTCATTAAGGTTAATCTCTGATATTACATTACGAGTATGAAATTAGGCAAATGCGTTATGTAGACATTCGCTAAGAAAGGACTTTTAAATATCTCTCTTAAGGTAACTAAGTCATTATGGAACACTTCATTAATTAATTTAAAAATTCGGGCTTAAAAAATGTATTTGAGTTTTTTACAAAAACTTGAGAATGTGATGTTTTTCGTTATTGGTAAGTTAATATTCAAGATAGTAAAATGGAGGATTAAGCTTATAATGGATATTCTGAAATATCCGATTATATCATTATATTCGTCTATGATAATGTGTAATAAAAGCCTTATATTGCACTTTACCGTACCTAATCTCAATCATAAGAAGCCTTCATTATAATAATTTCCATCACGGAATTAGATTTTAAGATTTTGAAAATCCATCGTTTAAAATAAAAATAATTTACGTGTATGGCTGTATTAAATTATATTTTATAATAAGGAATTTAATGAGAACAAACTTAATTATGGAAAAAGGGAATTTTCGCAGACATATTTTTCGATATGTCTTGTTATTATATTTATTATTCCAATTATAGAACAAAAACACATTTTCAACTATATAAGCAGTGATAATTTCTTTTAGTATTTTTTTGTGCTCGGTATGGTGTTTATTTTTTGTATATTATTACATTCCTTGAATTGTGTTGACAAAAAACATATTTTCCTCGTTGAACAGATACCACAAGCTCACTCACATCTTTCGTATTCGGCCGGCCATTTTTTTTTATACAAAACGGATAGAAATAATGAATTCGTACACGACAAAAGGTTTTTTCAAGGTTCGTGCCGGCAACGCTTTGTACGAATGATTCGCCCATCGTGTACAAATCTATCTGTATTTCATCCGAATATAATATTGAAGCGGCGCTAGCTCGAGCGACGCGGCCAACAGCGCTCGGGGCGTAATTAAGCCCGTCCAATATTCGCCATCGACTTGTATTGGCTCACGGCCAGGGTATTAGTTATTCAAGCAAATTGACTGTCCTTGCGGTGCGCCGATTAATATTTTGCCCCGTGAACAATCTGGTCTCGATTCGGGATCGATGTTTAATAATTAAACCGGTTTCTCTCGTTTTACAGTAATTAATCAATCGAATATACAATTATATATACGTTTTTACCTAGGCCGTATAGAATTTAATCAATGCGTATCGTATATTAGTAGTTAGTAGTCTGAATATTCCGTAATCAGAAAACTTTGAGTCTGCAAAAAACTAAACACTAAAATCTATACGGAGTTCTGAACAATGATTTACAATTTCCGAAGTTTTTTGTTTTTATTTGAAACGACGTTGAAATGTAATTTTGTGATTTTTAAAGCCATCGTAAACGTTCTGAGAAAAAAAATTAAGCCTTACAGAATCTCATTTCGCAGGAAAATATTTTTTTTATTTGTCCCGAAGTGATTGTATTTTCTATCTTATTTCCGAGATTATAATCTAATTTATTTTATTGGAAAAAAATAAAAAGAAATTATAATATTTTTTGACTGCTAGTTATCATAATGGGTAATATTTTTAGAATAACATATTGTAGTTGATCCGATTTGTGGATTTACAAAGCTATATATCATATAAGCTGACGCATATTTCCCACAGGGTTATGCAGAAATCATAGACCTCTATCAAGTACGATTTTGCATATCTTTTTTTACTTCACTGATATGCATCGACCGTTTCGTATAAATTTGTATACAAGTTTTGAGATAAGATTCTTTCAATAGGTAATAAATTTAATCTGCATTCGATTTCCTAAGGTGTCTGTTGTTGATGCCCGAATCTATATATTCGCTATAGAAATTTTTTTTGCTAATATTTTGTAAGATTTCTCCCAGGCAACCAGATTTTTCCAACATATTATTGTTTTCTTTCAAATTGCTCCGTTCTCTCATATCACTACTTCTATATCAATCTTTCGAAGATTTTCACACTAACTGTTATTGAAAGCATCTCTAATGCATTGATTATATTTTTTAGTGTTCGGCCACACCAAATGTTCAGTGTTATAAGTAAATGTGGGAATCATATTTCCATTATGAATAGCTAACGTATTATTATATTAGCATAAAGACTCGCTTCCATGTATTTTATTTTCAACATATACATTTTTAAGCATTTCCAAAGTCCTACCATAGTAAGTGAACAAACAATCAAAACAAGCAAACTTTTTCCTTTTGGACAAATATTTTATTTCCGTTCCATGCAGGTTATCCTTTTGTTTTATTTTTTTTTATTAATTTCTCTCTTTCAAACCTCTTGAGCTTGTTTTTGCACCTTGCAATTTAGGGTTCCGTGCTTTAAAAGAACAAACGGAGAAACGGCACCTTCAGCTTTACCCGTTTTACTATATTATGACTATTATACCCATACTCTATTAAAATAAACATTAATGGAAACATGATGAACATTTATGACTTTGAAAACAAATTGAATTTTAAGTAGTAAATTTTTAGATCTATACAGCAAAAAAAAAATAATGTATGCAATAATGGTCAACGCAAAAATGGTCCACTCTCCCTTCATCAGATATTCTATTTCTACTCAAGAAACAACGCACTGGCAACTTTTCTGGGGTCGAGTATCTATGGACGACGATGACGGTCTATTGTCTAGTAGCTCCCAAGTTCGTTTGCCCCTCGAAAACGTTATAAAAAAATTTGAAAAATGATTGTCCCTGCATGCCATCCTTAAAACTTCGCATTATGATGTCTATCGATGTGTTTTTGAGTTCCTAGAGTTCAAAAATTTGGTTATAACTATTTGAGTTTTTCCAGTTCAAAAATTCGAATAACAATTGGGCCTGCATCCATCCCTGAAATTCGTTCCTACTTTCGAGCTCAAATAATACAAAAGTAAAAATAGCAGTGAACTATAGCGCTTTTTTGAAGTCTTCGTGCTCAAAAATACAGTTGTAATATTTTTTGAGCTTTTTAAGTTCAAAAACCTAAGCTTATTAAAAAGTATAAAGCTATTATTGTATTTCAACTGATACGTACTCGAACGCGCTAAACTCAAGCGTATTAAACGTAGTCTTTGAGCAAAAACGATGACCGAGCAGTAAACGTCAATCCATCAAGAATTTCATATATTATTTTGAAAAAGCCCTTTTTTCGAATCTTTCGCTAAGCCATATCTCTCGAATAAACGAACCGGTTTTGCAAAGATTTTTAATAATCGATGTTGTTTTTTGTGAGAAAGACTTGGTTAGGTTTTGAAATTTATCGGTGGAGTAGTTTACCAAAATATTTAAGCAACATTATTTTTTTATTAACTTTTTCTCCAACAATATCTCTTAAACAAATAAAGCGATTTTTATGCAATTGGCTATAATTGATGCAATTATTTAAGGGAAGAACTTATCGGATTTTGGTGTTGATCGGTAGAGTAGTTTAAGAGTTATTAAAAAAAAACATTTAAAATTTATCAAATCTACTTGGCTATAATAGTGCACAATTTCAAAAAGTATAGACTTCGAGTGGACCAGCTTTAAACTGCGTTTCGATTGGTTAATCTTTTGAAAATTTATGAAACGTTTTGATATGCATGCATGCATGCACGCACGCAAACAAATACACACAGACACACACACACACACACACACACTCATGTATACAGATATACATACATCACTCGGAGAATGGTCAAAATGGATTCGTAGAATTCTAAAACGTCAAGATCTGATGAAAACCCGTTTTCTAAAATCGGACTGAAAACAGTATTCTCTAATTTATGAACATTTATCAGTTTATATAGCGGAAGGTTAAACAATTATTAAATCAAATCTAATAAATCAAAAAATAACTTTACTTCGTAGGGAGTAGAATATGTCCTTATTGTATTCTTTTGATATTAACATTACGAACCATTTCAAATGATCATTCCCTTGAGAAGAATGGGCAAGAAACTCAAGGTTTGCTATTTTTTGCTCAAAGATACAGGATTGATTAGTCATTAAACTAGTACAACATTTGAAAATTACATGAAATAACCTGACAGCCGAGTAGTTCAATCTCAGGGTTTTTTTTTTCGTTAAGACACGGCATAATAGATAGCCCTTCACATATAATTTTTTTTAAACAAAATTTTAAATTCGTGAAATGGCAAATATTAAATTTTAACTAGGACCTTACTATAAAAGCGTACACTTTGCCCTGTTAAATGCTTTGTTACCTTTGCTGAGTTTGGTTTTATGAGCAGCAAGGTCATTATCACGTCTAGTGTATAATGAATGTCGTTAATTTTTTGAAACAATTTTGTATTTATTTTGACTCCACCAGTACCGGTTTTTCGTATATGTATAGTAACGGTACAGTTAAAATATTAATTTTTTAAAATTTTTCTTTTAGAGATGCTGTTAGTCCCAAGTTATTAACAGCACGAATAGGCGCTTCTGCAGTCCGAAAATTGTGTTTGTATCGGCTGCTTGACCCTATAACAAAATTGCATAGGTCATGAAACAATGAAAGGAAACAAAAAATAAACTCAATCTCGTAGTGCTATCATTTGTAAGCCGCCGAATTCTTTTGACTAATTTTGCTCCTGAACTAAGCTTTTTCGCTGATTTTGTTATATGGCGTTATATTTGTTATATTTCGTTATATTCCACGGTAACTTAGTATCAGCAGTAGTAAGTATTTAGTAGTAAGACGAAGAAATAGAGTTTTGTTTTCTTCTTATCGAGCAAACGATTATTAATAGTAAGCCACTCGACTACTACTGAGATAGTACTATTTACTACGTCAAAAGCTGGTCGTTGTCTATTAACCTTAAAAAGTAAGGAAGTACCTATCGTCAGTAAACAGTACAATCAATCAAATTATCAGGAACATTTAAAAGTTACGCTTTTAAGCGTATGTATATTATTTTTCTATAAGCTCATACCTATTTCCCAAAAGGTAGGCAAATACTACAGATCCTTAAATACTAGTACTACAGTACTAGTACTGCAAGTACCTTAAAAATTCTACTAAGTGGTTCTACTGGATCTACTAAACTATATGGTTGGAATACTCCTCAGAGCTTTATTAGCTGCAAGTCTAGAGTGTTGTGGAAATTCACTCTTGAGGTCTCTGTTTATAATTTCATACGCTATATACCTCATACGCAACTATTTAAAGCTAGTCAGGCGTTTATGCGTGCGTCTGAAAATTGCTTTTCCTTCAATTGATTTATTTAAGTACAGTAATACACCTACTGCCGATACTCTGGTTTGTGTAATCTTTGCCGTCGCGTAGGTGTCGATCTAGAATGTTATAATTAGATTTTTGTTCGTTCAAGTGTAATCGGTGATCCACAAACAGTCTGAAATTGGATTTTAATAAACTGTATCAACCTCAAACGTATTTTAATCAATTGAGATATTTTTGTTTGTATTGAAATTTATTTGCTTCTATTATTGTAATTTCGAGAGAAGCAATTTTCTTAAAGCAAATAAAATTCAATACCATTATGCTATTATGGACCGATTTAATTTATAAAATGAAATAATAACTTCTAAATTCTAATTTACACCCAGCAAAGCGAGCGGGTACAGCTGGTCTTAGATATGTATTAAAATATACAGAGCTTTCTCTTGAAAAGTCTAGCTTTGAATTATTAGTGCCAATTGCGATGAAATTGAGTTTACTTCTAAGCGGACACAGTAGTCAGATAATTCGAAGTTCAACGTTTGAAAGGGCGTCAATTTAAGCTTTCAGGAACACCTCGAACCTTCATAATTGCCTTAAGCGGTATTCTGTTGGAAGGCTTGATTTTCACGTAAGAAATCTTAATTCTTTCTTGAATTTTAGTGTAAGAAATGTATGTTTTTTTAAATGTACTAGAAAAAAGTTCAATACGAATTGAATTTATTTAAAGATGGTTTTCTTATTGTTGATATAAAATTGTGGTATCTTAGAAGTTAGAAAGAGTTGTAATTTAACATTTGAAAGAGTTTAAAGGAACATTTTTTTTTCCATTTTCATTAGTACGTATGTTTTTAAAATTCAACAAGTGTGACAATTAACATTTTTAGCGATTAAATAGAAAGAAATTTCAAAAAAAAATACTCTTAAAGATATCATCTATGGGACACACACTTGTATGAATTAATATTCGGCCAACTATTTTGCACGAACGATCTGCTAGATAATATCGGTTATTTGACAATCGGAAGTATGGGAAATTGACTACGTAAATGTCTTAAATGTGTAGTTTTGAAACACAATAATAAATAAATGCTTAGGCGATACTTAGGTGTCGAGTTTTGTTTTGTTTCATTGTTTTACCTACCTGTAATTTTAATTGTTACATAATAAAAGACAATCCAGAAAAAAAGTACTTACATAGATTCCAATAAATTGATCGCTGGTACGTCATCGGGGCGACTGTATTGCTCCAAGGATGATCTGCAATTATCGAAGTAGAAATATGTCACGTGATATTATTAACAGGCAGATAAATGTCGTGCGACGATGGGCTCCAGAAAACTAATAAAAAGAATTAGTGTTATATACGTCATGTGTTAAACCGACTAAAAGGGCTAATAGTATTTATGCTGCTTTACTTGTCTCTGTGGCGGTATTTGTTTTTACTTTATTTCTGCGCTTGTAGGTCTCAATCTCCGTCACGTTTGTTTATCTTACTTCGTTTAACTAAACGAAGTACGATAAACAAACGAAGTAAAATACATAATCTAATGTACTGTGGTTTTTTCTATAAATACACCGCTCTTAATGCTTCATGGCTCTCCTCTCAAATTATAGTATTCATAATCCTCATACTGACCTGAAACGTGTTCGAGATCGTATTTGTAGTCGAAGATGTAGGTAATGTAGGTAGGTTATTTCTTCGACATTAAGATTTCATTTCTACCTATTCTTTTACCGTTAAGCACGTGGTAACTGATACTTCATCAAGTTGTGCTAGATACTCTTTTTGTTACGATCCAGTCTCGTGTTTCGCTTTACGTTCATTATTATCAACGATTGTGTGACATTTTTGTGTATAAGTAACCTACGCACATAAAATGTCACACAATTGTACATACTCACTTGTATAAAAAAAATATTATAATTGTATTATTCTTAAAGTAGGAACGGAATCCATAGAACCGCAGAATTTTGTTTTAATGAATTTTCTGCTCCGTTTTAATTGGTAAAATATACTATTAGAACAATAAATAAGATATCTAATAAGTATCGTCTAATCGAATTTCATTTCGCAGTACGTCTAATCATTTTATCGTGCATTTTAAATCAAACTAACGCTCTGTATAATTTGTTCTTTATTACATTTTCTATTAACGCAAATGCAGATTGCGAACGGCGTTCACGCTGTTTTTGGGGGAATTCAATAGGATGATTCCGAAAGGGCCGCCGGGCGCTCGTTTCTCATAATTCAATTCTCTGTTTGAAGAACGAACTGAGTCAATATGAACTTAGGTCCTTCAAACTGTGAATTGAATTACTTAGAACTTGTACTGAAAAATATTTCACTCATGCGAATTCCTTTGAAGGAATTTTCAGAGTTGGCCGTGTCGTGCTTGACGCGTAAAAGACAAATTAATATACAGGAGTATTTTCAACCAACAAAGGCGATTTTGCAGTCTTTCGTGGTTTGTATTTATTTTAACAATAACGATTTTTTGTCATCACGGCCAAGAGATCAGCGCTTTGCTTTGAATCATAATATATGTGGAACTAGTGCAGTTTCTGACACACAATTGCGACGTTTTTGTGACTAACTTCACAGCGGAAGAGTTTCGTGCGTTATATTTGAACTAGTATGGTGGGCTTAGTTCAAGCCTATTACTTTGAAATTAGAATGTTGGAGTTAGTACTTTTATAGAAAAACGACAAAAAAGTGTCAATAGCCATTGTTAGCCGTGTAGAGCCGTGTGCGTACGGATTGTGTATATTAAAAAAAAACTGACAAGTGCGAATTGAACTCGCACCCTGAGAGTTCTGTACAAATTTAATTATACATATAGATATTTCATCCATCTCGACGATTTCAGTTTACTTTCGATAGGTATTTTTGCTTTTCTAAAAAAAATTCGAATCTTTTAAATATGTACGATTTTTCGAAAATCCTAAGTTTTCTTAGCGGAACGTTAATAATCTTTCTTCCATATATTGATTTACGTCATGGTTCACACTTCAAATGCAAATGTAAGTTTGTAATCACACTTTCTTTTCATATGGTATGACAACAAAATAACACTTTTCAAATTTTCCCTTGACTTGTGCAGTGACGTCTTTCTTTTGCCAAATTTCATCATTCTAGTAAATATACTCTAAAGATTTTGATTTACTTACAAGTTTCACAATGTACGTACAAATAAATTAAATCAAACAGATGAAGAAAAAAAAATCCATAAATTTTGGCCGTATTCTTTCGTTATGTTGACTTAGAACCTTAGAGCTCGAAGGTTACTTTAGACCTTAGTATTTGTCATTAACTTTAACTTGATACCTTCACGCGTCCCTAAGAAAAAGGGTCTTGGCAGAAGACAGACGGACAACGAAGTGATCTTATAAGCATTTCTTTTTTATTTTTTAAGTAAGGAACCTTAAAAAATAAAACCATCTTGTGTAGTGAAACAGCACAAGAATTAAGGATTCATTTTGTGAAGGTGTTAAAGCTATTTTTTATTGATTAATGCATTATCATGTTTAAAAGTAGCTTTGCTCTGGGCTCAGTTTGCATGAACATAAAACTAATTCCTTCATCTATGTACTGACCGATCACGCTGTCAATCGTGATTACGATCTTGGTCGGAAAATCAAAAACTTTTCTGTATTTTAGTAAAAAATGGCTCAGAAGAATCCCGAATCATAGTGTTTTAATATGATTAGGTCAGGTGATGGATATTTATTACATAAATGAAACCCTATGAACAAACGTTGTAAGAATTATTTTGAAAGTGTTTTTGCATTTAAGGATACAATTGCAGGTGACAATGTTGCTACAACTGAATATATAATTGATGATGAAAATAAAATAAAATTATATTGGAATAAATTAAGGAAGTCGTAAGATGTGTAAAGCTGAAATATGATAGGGTTTCGGCAGAGATGACGAGAAATGGCGAAGATGTACCACTGTTCTTGTTATAATATTTCATTACTTTATTGAAAAGAGTGCAGAAACTATGTAACTCAGTCTAAATTTTTAAAATGACTATAAAGCAGATATCGAGCGTTAATTGAGGTGTGACCTTTCTAATGGAAGGAAATTTGAATAGTGTTATTTTTAATGTTTCTATTCCTTTATATCTGAATTAAAATATATTGCGGTCGTGTTTATTTCGAGAACCGGCTCTTGAGTTTAAAACGTCCTTTAATAATTTGATAAATTAAATGGCAAAAGAGATTCAATTTAGTGTCGACATCAAAGCGAATTCCAATAAAGCTGGTTGGCTGTAAAGGATATTAATTTTTAATATCTACTCGTTGAATTTTCACGACGGTAACAGACAAAGAGTTCCACAATAATTTTTGATATCCAATTAAAGTAACACCTTCGTATTTCGTTAGTATAATTAGCGTGGTAAAAAAAAAATTTGAATATCAATGATAGAGTTAAAAGCTTTAGTCGCTTTTATATCTATTCATATGTACTTAAATAAAATCGAATAGACAAGAAGTACTAAAACTCCTGCAAACTATAATGAAAAGGTAATAAAAGTTAAGAATATACGAATGCATAGACTGACAAAAGTATCTCTCTACGCATTCGGTACAGATGAATCTATATACAAAGTTTGGGAGCTTACATCAGTCCCATTTGCGTGTAAAATGTAAGTCTCTGTTTTAAAAGAGCTATCTTTGTTATTTTCTCTTTTACAAAATGTAATAGATCGCGTTATTACAACTGAAGTCATGACGAATCGCGCCATCGAAGTCATTTTCACATGTATTGTATTTTCCGAGAAAAATCGAGGTCCTTACCACCAAAATTTGCAATTCATCACTTTAACGACTGCAGACACTGATTTTATTTTAGTCTGTCGTTTGGTCTGACTACGATCAACTGTTGGACAATAAGACTTGAATGTATTGACACCGATAGAATTATGGGTAAATATTTTTATTTGATTAGAAGGAAGTTATTTACTTCAAAGTTTATTATACAAAAATTAGTCGAGTCGCTAAGTTATTATATTACTAACATGTTCAATTCCATGGACAAACAATTGTGTACTTCTTCTCTTGAGACATTTGAAATCAATGATGATTTAAATTATTTCGCAAGACTATAGAGAGAACCTCTTGCAAATATTTGACATTATATAATAATTTTAATGACTCGACAACAATAAAAATCAACAATAACATTGTGTTTGTCGCTAACACTTTTTTCCTCTCTTGCGACAAGGAGGAAGTAAAAAATGCATAGCGCACACCCACGTAGTGTGGGGCTGAAACCCACTAAAGAAGTCCCGCTGAAGGAATGGTGGGTCGGCAGTGCTGTTAGCTGGAATGCTGTGGCAGCTATACCGAACGCGACCGGATAGCACACAGAGGTGCCGACGGCGAGTGACACTTGCCCTATGGACGATTCGTTAAGGGAATCGTCTCGGCATAGGGAGTCACGGGTCGGGTCCGTTTGATCTACTCGGCACGAGAGGGGCCCGTTGAGGCCCAGTTAGGCCTTACCCTTCTGGTCCTGAATATTCTGATGCACTATGTTGAGAATACAATTATTTAAATTATTATTATTTCTAATTATTACATTAGGACGAAGTTGACGTTATAGTTACTTTATTCGATAATATACTAGAGCTACTCTCTGCTTTCTTAGCAATTAATCTTAAGCAATTAAAATTTAGAGGGAAATAATCTAGGAATTCTCTTTTGCCGAATAAACCCTGTTTATTTTGGATTACTAAGTTAGAGTAGTAGGGTAGTAGGTAGCTCTGTCGAAGCAGCTCGCTTAAATCCATAAAGCTTCGTACCAGAACCTACAGATCCAATTGAGCTACAGTTACTCTTATAACTAGGCTCTGTTCTATTTAATTATATAACAGAATGAATATTATATGCTAACAACTTAGCCAAATGCCGTTTAAAATATTTCAATAGGAACATTCTATCTTTAGTCAGAATAAAATTAAACTTAAAAGTATTAATGTCAATAAAATTTGCATTGATAATTTGGTTGCAGTACACAATGGACCAGCTCCACCGATAAAATATCATAGTTTTATAGGCCACGGAGGTAATTGAGCAACTTCCGCTGTTGTATTTCGTCCAGTGGATGAGAGTTCTGGTAGCCCACTCTACCCTCATTACCCCGTTCCCTTTCCATCAGTCCCCCACCATCAGATATTCTATACCTACCCAAATGACCTGCTACGCTGGCTACTGGTGACTTCTCTGGGATCGCGAGTGTCTACGAACGGCAGACCATTACCATCTCTATAATCGATCGCTTGCTCGTTTGCTCGTTGAGTATGTTATGAAAAATTCGCTTCACTTAAACTCCTCCGTCTATTATAACGATGAATATTCCGTCATTTTGTATTAATTATCCTTTGTTGAATGTTGCTTAGAGTTCAAGACGAATACAATTAGTTACGAGGCCTAAAGCGATCTAGGTCCCAGGAGAATCCGCCAAAGTTTCTGATAGGGAATAAGAACTTAGGCGTTTGCATATTTGCCTATAAGATTAGACTGACGTCACTAGACGTCCTTTGAATCCTTGAAAATTTCACCTCACAAAGACAAATAAAAATTCGTTAGTGTGAAAGAATAAAAATAATCAAGTAAATCACTTTAAAAGACTGAGAGATAATTAAGAAAAGCTGCGAAACTTTTGTTATCATGACACACACATTGAGGGATATCAGTTCAAAAAGTGTGAAAATAATTAAGAATTCCTGATTTCGACTTGAAATGCATGTAACAGTATAGTTTAGTATAATAAGAGGAAAAATATGAAGACTAAATTATGAAATTAAATGAGTATGTAGATATAAATTAAATGTTTAATTTAATAGGTAACAACGCAGAGAATTACTTTGGGATTTTATCAGGCGTCAACCTTTTCTTAATAATCAATTGATCACTTCTTCCTTTACCAGTTTTATCAACGCTTTTCATAAAATATGAATCATAAATAGTGTACGCAAAATATTTTACAAGAAAAAAGTTATTAATAAATAGACACTAGCTGGTTATAAACTATAGCATTCAATTATTAAAATGAAACATGAAAACCTTTATAGAAGCAAAATTCTAATATTCTGTCTCACTGAAAAACGGATCTACAAATCTTTGTATCGACATTTTAAAGCAATGATTTGGTACGACTTCAATCGTCGACTGAAACCATAAGAAACATTCGAAAGATTTCTAATGACGTTCAGATACAGAAGCCCTTCTAAGTCAATATCTCTCAAAGAAATTAACCGACTTCAATCAACTGTCCAGTATTCAAAACAGTTTTATTAAGGGTGGAACTGATTAGATTTTGGAATTTAAAATTCCAAATTTTTATAAAGTGAAAACTTCTTTAGGTAGTTGGATGGCGTGTAATTAAAAATAACTCGTGACCGTTACGGTCACGTGACGTGTTAATGCTAACACTACACCTCTAGCTATTAATTTGCAAAACGAAATGGTTATACATAAAGCGGATGAGACAGTGAATTTGTGCTATTCAATACTGAATGGTACAGCGCGGTATGACACGCAGAATCCCTATTTGAATTTAAATTGTAACAAAACCACAAGAGTTTAAAAGATTACAAAGTATTAAGATAAATAAAATTGTTAATCAATAACAAAAAAGTGTAAAATAACTGAATTGTAACTACAGAAAATTTAATTTTCAAAACCGAAATAAGAAAATTATATATTTTGTTGAATAAAACTATACAAGTTTGAAGTTGTTCGTAGGGATGCTGAGTGTCCGAATTTGCAGAACCAACTATAATTTACGAAATAACTTATAATAATTAACTGCACGGTTCGAATTGGATAACGTCAATTCTAATTCTAATTTTTATCATAAAGATTTGGTCTGTGACATAGTATTCAGTGACACTGGTCAAAACTGAATTATAAATATGCAAATACAAAACATTTACACCTGCTCGGGGGACTGTTGCAAATTGCCAACTAGCTTTTCTTTTTAATAAACAACGTCGATCGTCGCAAACTAAAATCGATTGGTTCATTCGAGAGGTATCGGAATATTCGACAAAAAAAAGGGATTTTTTTTTAGATAAGAAGTCAAATTCTCAATGGATCGATGTTTGGTACTCGGTCATATTTTGAGTTGTAAGAGCTCAAAATGTATTAGAACTATATTTATGAGCTCGGAGAGCTTGAAAAAGCAATATAATCGATCTTATGCGCATGATGAGGTTAATAGTTTATTGCTCCTTTATTTTTATCAATTTGAGCACGAAGGTAGTAACAACTTTCCAAGATAGTCTGAAGGACCTACCGTGTTTCAAATTTTTGAGTTCAAAAAGTCATAGACAATATTCTATAACTCAATGAGCTCAAATGTACATCGATAAATATCATAGCGGAAAGTTTCAGGGAATGGCCTACAGGGTCAACCGTTGTTCAGTTTTGTATGTTTTATTTATGGCAATAGGACACCTCACAACAGCCATCTTAAATTTGGGATTCAGTCACGCCGGTAACGATTTGAAATTAAGATCAATAGAACTATCAAAGTAGCATAACGCGTTTAATCTCTTGAGTGCCACTAAAGAATAATATTATAGACACTCATATAAAATGTAGATTGATAAATGTTAGCATAATTAATACTTGCAATACTCGCACAGTTAATACAAATTGATATCTGGTAACATCGATTCGATTAGCTATAGCGATAGGTAAATACGTTTGGACGACAGCAGTATACATATAATGGAACCCACGCTGCCGAAGACGGCTTTGACCATTGGTTACTTTGTGCCAGCGAATAAAACGCCGAAGTTCCAATTGCTTTCAGTGCCTTTTTATTTTATGTAGATTTTATTTTCTTAGCCAAGTAAATTTCATCTAAAGCTTGATAAATTCAATTTGTCAACATTAAAATGCTAGAAATGTCAGGATTTCTCATACAACCCGGTGATTCCCCCATCGGCCGGCGGCACCCCACGGCGCGCACGGCGTCGCCGATTTGCATAGGAATGTAATCAATTTGGTATCCGGTTCGTTTCTTTTGTTTGCTGAAATATTAATGGCGTTTTGGATGAGAAAAAAAAATTGATGCCAACCCGTAGGATATTTGCAATTACGATTGGAAAATTTAGGTTGATTAATCGGCGGGCGTAGCTTTCTTACGAAAGGACAGAATGACATCTATAGTATTGCATTAAAATCTTTGTTACAGTACCTTATTGATGTAGAGTATGGATACGATGTTGTGGTTTTTCGCAAATGGATGTATTCCCTCCATTTTGTCAACTGGTATTAGCTATGTAGTAATTATTTTAATAATTTCTTTCAATAAAAATATTGATACGAAATAAGTAATATTATCCTGCTGACTATTTTGAATGGCTTACGACATGGATATAATAGAAATAGACAAAGATAAGATCTGTACTCGTATGTCGATAAAGTCAGTGCTATTGTGTTGTACTGCCTGAATTTTTAGTGTCACTAGAAGTACATTTCTATGATATTATATCAATGTTATCTTGGTTTACATAATAAAAGTATTGTAATCTCTTATTTGATATTTACATAAATATCTGATTCTTAAAAATATAGAATTCATTTAGCAGAAATTCTGATCGGTTCTTTGAACGGAAAAACGCCTACATGATTAGTTATTGTGCATTATTACTCTTTTCTTCATTATTGGCATCGCGAAAAGATAAAAATATTATAGTACTAGACAGTTTGCTTAATTCATTTAATGTTTGTCCAAAACCTCAATAATTCATTTTTGATTTTGTAGAGTCATGGAATCTGTTTGTATAGCGACAAATGTTTTGGAACTACTTTCGCGGAAGTACAAAATTACATACTTGTAATTCATGGTTAATGAAAAACATAATTTAAAGCCTTATATATGTCATTATTACGCCGTTATTGAGCACGGCACTTACAAAAGAGCGGGCTATATCGTTTTATGTTTTTGTTCACGTGTTCTGTGTCAGCTGTTGTTTTTACCAAAGGAGGCTTCTATGAGTTTTAGAAATATTTTATATACTATATGCCTCAGAGATTATTGATTAGTTTGTTTGGAAATTTCGTTCTGAAAAAGAAAGACAATGTGTTTGCGAAAAGACGCACGATGCAAAATTACATTTGTTATACCATTAATTCAAGTACCATATATTCAGTATAGAGAAATATTTAGTAGTTGAATGGTCGACAGGAAATATAAATGGTGCATTTTAATTTTCATCTAGTTTTTAGTAATTCTATACTACATAGTATGATATAGTAATGTAATATTAGAAGCTAGATAATGAAATTTATGATTTATAATTAATTAATAATTTTCGGGGCAAAATAATAAAATTGACAAGTAAAGTTACAGTTATATCAATATATTACAGTTAAATAGAATCAATAATAAAAAAATCTAAAGTTTACAAATTGCAAATTGCGATCTCAGATTCCTCAAGCTGTGCTGTCGGTTTCAATCGTTACATCTTTCTGGGATCACAGTATCCTCCTACTCTATTCACCTCACTCTAAAATCTGAATATCTTTCCAACTTCTTCTGCAAAATATTCCAAGCTATGATAATAGGTGAAGTTATCAAAAGATTCGAGCAGAAAGCACAATCGAAAATTAATTTCTTCAGGGTGATGTATTTAGTAAGTTTAATTTTCACACTATCAGTGCGTACATGAGTGCGGCCACTCATTGTGATTTATTGTCATTTGCGCATGTATGCATTTATGTGTGCATTTCTTTCGCAAAGAGGTAATAAATAAAAAGCAGGGTAGCGTTTAGTTTCGACTAGACAACGAGAAGCGATATCACAGTGATATGCGACTTTTGAAGACGTCGCTGTACTCGATAGCGATGTAATTTGTGGAAGTTAACAAGCTGACAAGAGTTAGCGTTAAGTGTAAGTCCCGAACTTCGTCTTGTAATTGTAATTTGGATGCTCTTCACTAAATAAAGTATACAGGAAAAAAGTCGCTGGAGTTCGAGTTTGATTTGGAGTTGGAGTTTGACGAGTATGAGCGTCACGACTGGATGCTCATATAAATAAGTTTGAGTTTTTTCTGGTAGAGAAAGGGCAGTTGTGTTGCATCGCTACAAATAAAAATAAAGTCGTAGCGCTCGCTATCTAATCGGATTAGGTGCAGAGTTGTGAAATATATCTATAAATAAGTCCAACTTCAAGAATTTTCTGTTGTAATTTCAAAGAATACAACGCGATGTAGTAGATAATTCAATACATTATTTTCTTTATGTAAATGAATCTGTGCTGTAAATTTCGAAACAGTACAATAGACCGCTTCTTTGCACTGGGATATGAAATACTTTTCGATCGTTTATGAAATGACGTCAAATATTTTGAAGATGATTTTTCAAAGTTTCGTTATTACTTAAGTTTATAAACATTTACTCACAGCGGAGCATGGAATATTTCAATGTAATGCGAAATAAACGGGTCGCATCGATTAATTAAACGAACTCAAAACCATCCCTTGCGTATGTATTCAGACTGCGTGCTACCTTCGCCCTTCTACACGTTCCGCCCAATTCTATTTGTTCGTTGACGTGTGCGGCCGCAGTCACTCAAAGGCAGGAAATGAACCGCGGAGGGCTCGGTCGGAATTTTTCATAGGAAACAACTTTATCGAGGGCCTATATATCACCGATACCCTAATTCCACATACCCGCGCGCCCGGCGTGACCAAACGGGTGTGCGTATTCCGGGGCGATCTTTGGGTTTTCCCTTTTGTGGACTGAAGAAGTTCTTGAAATAGTAGTACCCTTTCTGCTTAGCGTGGTTCTATACTCCCCTCTGTTCGGATAAGCGATTATGTAATGAAATTCAGATATTAATTGTTATTGGTTTTTATTTCATGTACGTGCATTTAAAAATTGAAAATTGACTTTGTTGTCATTCTATACGATTTCACAAAACAAAAAGTTCCGATGTTTTTGATTGTTTTTTACTTCTGCCCGGAGATTATTTCTTCATATTACTCATAACCGCAAATGCCTTATACGACCAATTAATAAGCTGCAACAAATACCCATTAAAAATATAATAAGCCCTATACTCGTTTTATTTTTTCAAACTGATAGATATGTTTAAATTAATTTGATCACAGAACTACTATTTTTTTTTCACAATTTTTTATTCAAGTTCGAGAGTACTTACAACTGTATAAGTGTTGAGGGATAGTATAAATAGTTTTCCTGCAGTCACACGAAGGGGTCGCTGACATCGCTCCATTAATATTTTAATATACACCTTGTTAGGCTCAGTCATCCCGATCCAGTTGCTGTTGAAAGCAGCGTGCTTTATGTAGTTACTCTAGAGTGAAAAAAAAAATGCAAGGTAACATAATATTAAAAATTAATTAATATTACCAAAAAAACCATGTACGCTCTAGTATTAGATATTTGAGAAAAATATTTATCCAAATTTAATGCATGTCTTGTTGTTAGTTGATCTTAGGTAACCGTCTGAGCATTTTCAGACTTCAGCAGTAATTTTGAAGGAATACGCTTAGTGTCTATAATTATTGCTATAATATTAACCGGTTAGGGTATATTAGGGCATAGGAAAAGTAGAGTTGAGACTGAATAATGGAATTTAGTGGAATGTTAATCATTGCGGTATGTCAGTTCAGCGATTCCAGTTTGGATTATACTTCATGCAGGAGTATTGTTGTGCAATAGATGTGGATAAATGGAGAATAGTTCTCTCACTATTTACGCCGTATTCTCGAAACTAAATGCAGTAGCAATAGCCCCCTTCCTTACACCCGCAACGAAATTTGTTTCTACCCACACTCGCTTTCTTCTGTATATCGAACACGAACGCAACCGCAAATCGCTCCCTTATATTATGCGTTATAATTATTGTAAACAGCAAGTGTTTTCTACGTGTTCTGTATAAAACCAGCACAGACGCACAGTCGTGCTCCAAGCCACAGGGCCGCCGAGGGTGAAGTCAACGTCAGACTTCAGACGTCAACAACAACACAGAAAGGTGAGTTTCTCTCTCTTCCATCCCTTTGATTAGCCACTGTGTGAAGTTTCGAGGATAGGGAAAATGGGACAACTCCGATCAGCAACCAGCGCATACTCATTATACACGCAGTTTAACATATTATGCTGATGATTTGCATGACAAGTCGAATGATGAATGTAAGTTTTAGATAATCAGACCAACCACATTGAAATATGAAGCTCGGAAAGTAAACAATAAAGGCATCGACAAAGATTCACTTGTGTGGCTGAATGGACTAGTTCTTAGCATGGTCGAGGCACAAAGTGGTGCAGACCATAAGGGTCGTGACCGAAATCAACGACTTCAATTACAGAATGTACAAAGGTTCGCTTTACGCATCTAAGATTTTCATATAGATCATTCGCCTAACGTTATATAACCGGTAAGGAGACATTCAAGTCTCACGCAAACAGAATTTTACTAATCTTCTACCCCCTTGTCTACCTTGTCAGCGAAAGTAAGCGAAATTATTACTCTCTCCTCCATTCTTATGTAGGTATTGGTATATATTTTTTACATAATCTGTACAAGTTTCCTTATTATTATTCATGAGAAAGGACTCATCACAGTTATTGAGTCTATATTATTATAATATTAACGCATTATACTCCTATATCATAGGAGTACAATGCGTTAATATTTTTTCAAGTAAATAGTAAAATCATATTTGAATATTATATTATTGACCCATAAACGCTGTTAATTTATTTTGTTCTATTTAAGAACTTAATAAATTTAAATTAATCGTCCTCAGTCAATAGTTGAGCATTATTCGAGTCGAATCAAAAGAAAAACTACAGTGATACGTGGAGGAATTGTATTCGATAAACTTTACAATATATAATAGGTGAGCTTTATTCGTGTAAAAATGAATAAAGCGTCGATATTGTTATACATCAGTGTACGTAAATTATCCCAAACTCCAGCTTGTAACAGCACTATTAGAAAAAATAGCGTCTTGAGGCAAGATTAAAATGTAATTAGTAATTATTATTAGTGCAAGACAAAAGTTGTATATAAGCTTTATTTTAATATATAATAAGGAAAGTTGTGGTTGAACACGTATCTAAATTCGAATTATATAGACATACATACCAGATTTGACACATGCCTTTGAAAAATTATGAAAATATACATTTATAATACTACAAATGAAGGAAATTGTTTTGGATATAAAAAGTTGGTAATATCAAAAAACTCAGAATATCTTTTTTTTCTACAACATCCCCTGTAACGACAAACAATTTATGTATGTTTTTTTATCCCAATGTTAGTTACTTTTCTATATCCATTGATTATGGCAGTTACTAAATAGTAATTGTAATCATTAACTTGTCATGGTTTAAAATGACATTTTTAGTAAAATTTTAAAGCAGGTAAAGCATAAAATTAAAAAAAATGGACGGCGAATGATAAAATAAACTCCCTACAAATAAATACACAAGGAGCCGATTAAGAGATACGCAGAAGTCTCCTAATTTCTCTTCTCCAGAGAAACAAGAAACTTTTAATTTCCACTTTTGGTTTCGGATACACCGTGCCAGGAGCTCGAATTAAACGTTTTCGAGGGAACGAAAAACTTTTGGAGGTCCTTACAGCGATCGCTAAACGAAACAAAGTCGCCGGATTTAACGATCGTCCGTGGCTAAGTTTGGGAAGTTACAAATTGTGGTAGGGTCCCGTACAAAGGTGAGAGGAGACCAAGCTGACGATAGAATAATTGAAGTGAAGTTGTCTGAAAATAGAAAGATCTTTTGGTTACCCTTGATAATAAATCACTGATGAAAGAGTAAGTTTTTCGTTTTTACACGAGGGTATATTTAAAAATTTACATTTAAAAACAAAACCTACAAAAATACTGGATATTTTTGCTGCTAAAATAAAACATGTACTGAGGTAAAATATGACCTCTTTGTTACAAAATTGAATAGATAGTTTCAATGTAATAAATGCATTATTTAGTTTGTGATGGAATATGATTTTAATTTAAAGAATTAATTTATTTTTTTGACTATGTGCGAAACGAATACACACATGTAAATAACTTGAAGTACATATTGACTTACAAATACATCCAGATGCAGAAGTTTATACAAAAATACTATTAAAATTTTATTTAAAATATTATTTAAAAGGTTATACAATATCAGTGAGTTATAATATTTGTTAAAATATTATATAATACCAATTACCGATTGGTGTTAACTTTGGGATAATAGCCATATTGGGGAAATAAATCATATGAACTGTCATAGCTAATTTTATTTCATATTTTGATGGTTGGTCACGAATTTCTAAGTATCCACCTTTGTATAAAACCTAGGAAATATATTTTCAATCTTGCTTTCTCTGTTGTTCTCGGTGTTTTAACTCTAACCAGTGTTTTAACAGCGGCAATTCACACGTATTATGATTTTTTTATTTTTATTTATATTTCTATAAATTGATAAAAAAGTTTGCAACCGTTTATCCGTTGGAAGTTTTTTAAGTGAGATTTATAACATAATTTGAACAAATTGGTAACCAAATATATATACTGAGCCCGAATGGCCGGCATACATGTTTTAGGAATTCTAAAGTCGCGTAGTGTTTGCTAGGGATGAAGAGCACGGCTAGTGGCGAGCCATGCGATATCGGCGGATCCACGGTTGATATTTTCGTTGGACACTATCATCACATTCATCGATGGATGTTATGGGATCTAAGCGATGCATATGAGCGGATGTTTGCAAGACGGGAAAATTTTCAAGCGATGATATTTAACATATGGAAACAATAGTTTGTGATGATACACAAAGTACAATGAATGTTAAAGTAAAATAACGAGTTAAGTTTTTCGAATGTAGTATGTTTTGAAAATCATTGTAATAGTGAAGACGTTACTGGATAATTTTCTGATCCATTAATGGGGACGCCTTCTTTAGGGAACATACCCATACTACGTGACCCATATTTACAACTCCTTCGGTGACCAACTGTAGTATATGAGACCCATAGTTTTCACGTAGTAATTCATAAATATGATTTTAAATCATTTTCTTTGCTAACAGAAAGTTAATATAATCAACGAGAAAAACTTATGTAAAACATATTGTAACAGGTACTTACGTTTTACTACAAATAGAATACTATATAAGGACATCATTTTTAATGAGTACAAAACTATCAGTTTTAAATAAGCTGGCGTCCCGCATATTTGCGTTAGTGTTGCCATCTGTGAGTTTAAAAGTGCTAAACGCTGCGCGTCATAATTTTGAATATATCTCCGGAAAAGCGCGAAAATTCTCTGACTACGTGATAAAGCCTTAAGCCCCTCCCCGTCCTGTGACTAATCGTAGTATTTTGAAGACCCTCCCGTAAACGGGTCACGTAGTATGGGTATGTTCCCTTACCTGCTGTAAATAAATTTTTATGTATGCGATAGTAGTTATACGTACGCTTTATTGCGACGATGCCACAGTGGTCAAGTTTGGTCTTGGATCACCTTTAGCGTGCGCTGGTCACATATTTTGCCACGGATACCTCGGGACATCTGTGCTCAGCTTTATTCAGACCAAATTGATGGTATATGAAGGTAGGGTGAAATGTAAACACTCGAAGGTACAAGCTTACACGAAACTATTGACGAGTGTTAGACAAGTAGGATTGTACATAGTTCGTAAGATGTACAGTTTTGTGATATCTGTCTATAACCCTTAGAATATGATCTATAAAGTAGTAATTTTTTTATTGATGTGTCGCCATTATTTTAAAGATGGTGTATTTGATTTCTCGAATTTATTAATTATGTGCACAAATTTTGAGTGTGCCCTCCTTAGTGACAATATTAATTAATATAAAATGAATATAAAAATGAGACAGAACTTCACATTTTTAAATGGAATAATAAATAATAGACTATTAATTTTCTAATACGTATCATATAAATAACAAATTAACGTGATACGATCGAAAACACTCGTGTTTTATTTAATGTCGAATAACCCTAATGGCGTTTTCAATTGAGATCCCCCGCAAACATGAGCCCTCGCCTACTTTCGAACATTCTTAAAAAGGTTCGGTGTACAGAAGGGCTTCGTTGTGTTAACTGAAGAACCCTTTGACATAATGAGGTAGATTCGAACTCGGTCAGTTAGTCCTTTTCTGAGTATTGATATTAAAAAAAAAATATCTTCGTCGTAGATATTTTAAGCATACTGGAATGCGTCCACGCTTAAAAATATATTATTTCGCTATTAAGTGATTGTTGTGTAAGGCCAAAAAGGTCGATTTCATCTGACAATAATTCGATTTACCAGTATTACTAGTAGGTTGCGTACACGGCAGATATTCAAAGCGGTGCATGCTCAAGCGTGTACCAAGTTCAATTCTGACGGGTGAATAAACCAATGAGTTTTTAAATTAAGTCAAATCAAACAGCTCGCTATGTGTCTCCGAGAGCATGTTAAGCCTTAGGTCGCAGTCATCGCGAATGCGGAAAGGATCGTCAACAGCCCCAACCCGCACTAGGAGGCTTTAGGTGTTCGTCTCACGACCCGAATGCAGTAAATAAAAAGACTGTGGAAGGTACGTTGTCAGCAATGAGATGATGAAACCTGACCTAGTCGATCAAAATCCATCGCTGTAGTAAGGGTTTTACGCTGCCTTTATGGGATCATCGGAAGGTCAAATTTTTTGGATCGGAATATTTATGCATAGCTTCTATATTATACTAGCTTTTCATCCGCGTTTTCGCCGGCGTGTAAATAGAATGTACTGTTCATTTTTAATTTTCATCGATCTTGCTGTCGTGTCAAATCTTGTATCCGTTTTGAAAAAAAAGATGGTTCCGATACCGTTACTGACTTCGATCCCAGGCCCACAGTCAATTCGACCCCGTCTTTTTTTCGATTTTTGTTCAAAGTTCGATATTCGGTCTGACAACATATTTAATAATACATTTCGTACCTTACTTTTTCAAGTTTGCCTATTCGGATCATGGTTTAATATAACTAAATTGTACTAACTTAATTTAATAAAATTAAATTATACCAGCCTTCCATATGAGTTCGTTGCCAAACCAGCAAATGATGAAGACCTCGGTAAGCATGCACGTTAAGTAGATCGCCATCCACGACATCTGCACCGGGTGATTCGCAGGATTTTCAATCTATACAATAGTAGTAGCCAACATGATGTTCCTCATTGATGAAAATTGTTAATTCTATAATTGAATTGTGGATTCAAGAAAGTCATATCGTTGGAAAAGAAATTACAAATTACCAACCATTTTTAATCGTATTGACAAAACATCTCATAAAGAGGAATATGTACATAAGAAATATTTATCTGATTAATACGACGCAGATGCTAACAATCTGAGTGTTCCAGCAGCGACAAAACGCAACTTTTTTAAAAATCCTTTTCAAATATGTTGACGTGATACGTTATGGCATAAATTTCTACTTGTTTCCAAAAGAAGAAGTCTGAGCCTTTTTATTACTGCTTGGTACAATTTTGAGATATCGGTCTCGATATAACATTCATTATTGTTATATCGTAGTTTGTTCGATATAACATTGTGTATGTTACGTTGTAGTTTGATCCTTCTTTAATGTGCCATGAATTTGATTTCCAAATGACTTTTAGATTGTCCCTTGCTGACTTTTTATCACATGCGTTAACTCTGTAAATTGTTTGTTAATTTATATACTTTCATCTTTACCAGTTGTCCAAAGCTATTTTTTTTAACCTTATTATTCCCTCATTTAATGTTTTATGTATCTTTCTTTCAAGCACAACCACTAATACTTAGTAGGAATCAGGCATTAATTTTACTGTCATGTGTATCTTGTCGCATTGAATTGAATTTAATTATGAATAGTTAATTGTGCTGCTGTGAGATATTTTTCGCTTTCACAATAAAAAGCAAAATGTCACTGTTTTTTCCGAAGTTATTTTTTCTTAATTATTTCAATGATGCTAACTGTTGTTCTTAAATAAAAATTCTCATAACGAATTTACTTCATCAGCTCTCTTAGCTCCTTTTCAAAACATTGAACTTTATTATTCTTTCTTAGTGTTCCATGAAATGGCTTTGTTGTTGCTCATATTTAATCGTTTTAATGTCTATTTTATTGATAGAAGCCTAGAATTTACTTAGAATTTCCTACAATGAGCATAGTTGAGTTTCAATAATTATTTCATCGTTAGCTTACATAAAGTATTTTACAAGTAATCTACGCATTTTTCTACGTTCATACTTTTTAATTAATTTAGAAATCCATTCGTGACTAGGTCGAACGACCATAGAGATATAGCATTAATTAGCTGACTTTATAGATGTCAAGCTAGTCAGTGTATGCCCTCATTTAATCTAACACAGGCACTATATAGCACAAGGACTGATCCAGCTTACAGTCGGTTAGTGAAGGATGGGGTCGGGGAAGGGGAAGGGGGCCGAGGGGGGAATATAGTCGAAGTTAAGTCAGGACAGGCTCTAATTCAATTACAATACTAAGACAAACACCCAGCTGGGGGTAGGGTCATGACTCTTCTGCATCCGCCCCTGGTCTAGTAGTTGAAGTATATTCATTAGTCGACTACCCATGCCATAGATATATAGGAGATACATATCTATGGCGTTATCCATGGATCATTCTCCTCCTTTAAATCATGAGTTTTCTTTCTACTTTATCATAAGGATTTTCAAGTCTACAAACGAACAAATAATGTTTTGATCCTTGAGCAAAAACTTCTTTGTGAAACTTGATTCGAATATCCCATTCTCTCTATTGAAATCTGCATTATTACGTTTAGCTTTATTCTTCAACTTTGAAATTCTTTTGCTAGAAGTTTTGCTTACAATATGCCAACGATGCTAAAGAGGCTCACAGTGCAACAATTTTCAAGTAATATGCATAAGCTTTATTCTTTGTCTAGGGGCATCGCAATGACTTTCACTCGTCATTTCTCAAGAAATCTTGTTTCCTGTACTTATTAAAGAGTTGATACACCATGCTAACTTCTATTTATCTCTGCTTTTTATTAGCATCTCTGACGACATCTTTTCATATTTAGCAACTTTTCTTACTTTCAATGTCTTTGCTTTTATAATTTTTTAAAGCTATATTGCTGTATCATTGTAATATGCCATTGTTTTACTGTTTAATCTGTGATACAGCTTAAAAATATAACATTTTATATCTATGAACTCGTAACAAGTATCTAGGGATTAACATACGTTATGAAACTATAGGTAAAGTCTGTTTTATCACTTAATTGTATTAAACGATAATAATGATTACCTTTTCCACACATAGCTTAATAGAAGGTCGTGTTAAAGATCTCCAAGCAACTTAGAATTATTGAAAGGTTATTTATTCATCTTTGTTCAAATATCAAATTAATCTATGCTTAAGTTGAATTAAATTTAAACTGTGTCAGTTTTAGTATTGATCATAAATGGTAGATATTTAAAATATATTGGTTGATAAATTTAATATTAATCTATATGTCAACTTTAAAAATGATTTTAAATGCCTACTAACCGATAGAAATTGTACACCCACTAAACAAAGCACCATACCGCTCAGCATGAACTGTAAAGCCGAGCTTAGGCTAAAAGTGCTTTTAATCATTGAAACATATCTGAAAATGATAAATTTATTAATATGGTTTCAAGCGCCGATTTTTTAATTTTTGAAGAATTCACTGTACACATTCTTAACCGAATCGTAGTGGCTCAATATTCAGCAGACGTGTAAATCATAAAGTACAGTACGAGGTGCGTTGAATAAAAAGTGAGAATAAGTATGTTTCCGGTAGCTTTTATTAAATATTATTTTATTTATTGATGAAGTCACTTTATAGGATAAGTCACTTGGCATAACTTTTTTTCTAAGTTCAAAATTCTTTTCTTAAAAAATCTTTATCATTGGCACCTAAAAATTAGTGTAATGCAGCAACTACTGCTATATTTTCTTCGAATCTCCATCGCTTTAGATACTCGAAGTCAAAGTCATAGACTATAATTTAGTTGCAGAACCGCAATGGTCAAGCTACGTTGCATCCATGGTTTTAAATGGTACCACAGAAACTGTCGGGATCTTGTTGCAACAGTTCCAAGGAAGTTCTAGAAATTTACACCCTGGTTTGTTTTTGTGCATCAGTAAGCACTCTGGGGAAGTAGCGCACGTATACCTCTTTCATTCCTAAACATTTGTGTAAAACGCTATCCACGGTACCAGTCTAATCTTTGTTTCTTCGACTATAAAACGTACCGCGATACGATGATCTTCCGAAACAATTTTTAGACTATTTTTATCATTTCTGCTGTCACTACTGTTGTTGGACGACCCGAGCGAGAGTCGTCTTTGGGGATGTTCTTTCACGTTTGAATTCGGCGGACCAACGGACAACTGCAGAATACGGTGGAGCATTTGCTCCTAAAGTATCATGTAAGTCTGGATTGACTCCTCCTGTAGTGAAATTTTTCAAGAACAGATATTTAATAAGGGCGCGCAATTAAATTTTCTTCATTTTAAAGACCACGCAACAACGGATTGTAAAGCAAGACTTCCATTAAAAAAAAAACCAAAATATTAAAATTATTTTTTTTTTAAATCTAAACCATATTCCAGATTTACCAGCCAGTATTTACTTTTTTTTTGTACCAGGGTTTGTACCTCATTCTCACTTTGTAGCAAACGCTCCTCGTATCACCATGCGTAGATTAAAAATATCAATTGAGCATTACCGGTTGTGGGACAACAATTAACGAAGCGAGTTGTGGGACAAGTTAGTTACCAATAAATCCTCATGGAATTTGCTACGTGATTTGTTGAAGATCTAGACACGTAAACCAGTTTCCCCGCGCTTGATTTTCTATATACTTAAGTGTATGTAGTGCGTCGCATAGAGGAAACCATACCCAGGTACCGAGCGTACCCATGGGGGGGAACTGCCTTGTGATCTGCCCCCCTGGGAACGCCATTGGCGTTAATCTTCTTTTGCGACACGCCGGATCAATCTCATATATAACCATACGAGTAAATATAAGCTCGAAGATGTCTATTTGTAGATTACAAAATTATTACTAATAAAAAAGCAAACATAAATTAGTGGCTTTGGAATCTTTATCTATCAACGTGTTTGTCTCGATGCTTCTTCAGAATGCGTTTCAGATGAGCCTACCTAAGTTTAAATGCAATTTATAGCGAACCTAGAGGGTTTTAATGACATTCCACTATTTTTACAACGAACAGAAATCAGAAATCGACGCTTAATCGAAAATGGGTCCAACGTCATGATTAAATCAATGACTTCCAAAGAAATAATGTGTAGTTTACGTAACGCCCACGCGTATGAAGTTATTGTTTCGGGGCCGACAACTGGTCGCGATGTTAGTGCCGTAACCTGATTATGCTGTTGTGATGTATGATGCATTCCCTTAATAGATCCCTCGTCCAAAGGTCACTTGAACGGTTACGCAAATATAGGCTTAGTCTTTCCGCCTTTTCCTTGCGTCTCTTCACCACTTTTTCGATATTTTCCAAATTGAACACCAAAATGTCTATTTGTGCGACTGCATAAGAAAAAAAATAGTAATTATTCAAACAATGTACATATCTAAAGTAATGCAACGAATAAAAGAAGATGATTTTACTTGCTGACGTTATGAAAGAAGCCAAAATTGTGTCCATTACACCGTCTATAATGCAAGTGGCTGGCTTGTAATATATCTGAAAGATGTTTGATAATTTTGAAAACACGTAAGAAATTATTACTTTTTGTAAGTAAACGAAAATTACTCTAGACTATGGAGATCAAATTTAAATTAAGCTATGAACACATTCATATCCACTTAAATCATTTGTGTGCTTATATCATTTTAATACTCAGATACAACAAAATAAGAAGTTAAATTATAAATAACAGACAAAATTGACTTTTCGTGTGGTTTTTGAAATCTCACATACAACGTAATTTTGTACATAATGAAAAACAAAATCGTTATTTTTTTATTATAAATGAGTTATGTACATATTGATGGATACCAATCTGTTTCAACCTAAAATGTTATTTGGATTTGGGTGAAATAAACTATATAAATTCATCGGTTTAATTTGAGACGCATACTTTAGACTGCGGTGACAAACAGTATTCGTCATTCTGGCGAAATATTATAACAAAGTATGTAGTCTATGAAAAAATTATATTATAAATTTTGTATCTTTTGTATATTTCATACAGTAAAGAAAAGTTAAATAATGAAATACTACAATTTTCAAATATACTTTCAGTTCATAAAGTGTGGTTTGTGCTTATAGTATTATTTATCTTATTTAGTGTTGTTAAGGTCAACTTACGTGATGCACGTACAAAATCTCATAGGCTGGCGATTCGTACACGCTGAAGAAGGGATATTCGACATTTGTAGGCAGTATTTTGAAGTTTTCTGCTAAAGGCATGAGGATTCCAACTGAAAGAGGTAAAATATTATAGAGATTAATAATTACGAAAATGATAATTAAGAAATAATAAGAAATATTTTAATTATATGAGACAATATTATTCTCGTTATTTGCGCTATTCTATTCGCTGAACTTTATTTTTATCTTTGTTAGTTATCTAGAAATAGGAGTTTAGGGTCTCTTAAAGGTAGGTCCTTAATTGATAGTCAACCTATTCTCTATGACAAATCATCAAAAGTGCGATGCACATGGCTTTTTGTCTTGGTGGAACTCGATGTCTTCATCTGTATCTGAATTGAAAGGAAAGAAAAAAATTCTGACATACCAAGATAATTACCTAGCGTAAATTTTTTGTTAATTTTGTTAATATTTTGTTAAAAAAGATATAAGCGTTGTAAGTCACGCTCATGCTTTTCAAAACATTACGTTAATAATAATACTATTTTATAAGTATCACGGAAAAAAAAGCTTAGTGTAATATCGTATTTTATAAATTTGACATAAGTTTTATATATGATTATAGTATTTTTATAAATTGAATAATGTAATATATTTGAATATATATATCGTTTTTTTTTTTGTTTGCTCCAAGATTACCAAGTGTCTCAGCGCTTTGAGCTCGTTCGTAAGTACGAGAGACAAAATGTATTATTTATGTGTTTACTTTTTATGACGTCTTCCTTTCCTGAATAATATATCGCAAATCACATCGACCCACATACGTCGGCGGGTACTTTCATCTTTATGGAGTAAATTTTTTTTGTGTTCATATCCTTGTATTTTGTCCAGTCGATTGTTTTGGTTTTGTTGGCGAACCGTACTATGAAAATATTTACTGGCGATAAAAGCTTTTTCCCAATTTCATGAAAGTTGAAACGTTATTTCCGTTGATAGTGAACTTATTATGTTTGCTTATCTGTCAGTTTGTGACGGCCTATTTCTGCGAATCTAGTGGCAATAAACGGACAATATGTATATATAAGGAGAAAGGCGACTCAATCACGATCATAAAGTGTAAATAAAGGAATTCTAATTTTGGGTATTAATTACAAGGCTTATTTAAAAAAAAAAGATAAAACAAAATGAACGGTTTTGCTATGACAAATTTATATATCTTTTTTGTTAGCCTCAAATATGTGCTTAAAAGATATTAAATAATGTTGTGTATACGTAGATTGATAATGTCCCCTCTATGTCTCCGAATCTACAGGTTTTGAAATTATGAAAATAAAAGTTGAATGTAAAACAACGTTGCTAGTTCATGAAGAAACTTAAACAAAAATAAAATCTTTAAGTTTTCACATTCAATTAAATTGCTATTAAGTAGTCGTTAAAGAAAAATATGTATAAAATATTTTGCGTTATCTCACCGAGAACCAATGCAATGGTCTATAGTACGGAACCCTTTTCATGCTAGTCCGGTTTGCGTTTGCCTGGTTTGTTTTTGTACTTTTATATTACCCTATATAACCTATTTCAAAGAAGAGTAGGCAGCGACCGAAAACCATCTTCACTTGTACCATCTTTGCGTATCTTTCTTGCTTTACTGACGTACATCAATTATTTCGTGCAAGCTGGTCGGTTTCGGGTACGTAGAATTTGGCCCTTCTTCAATGTGCTACCAATTTGGTTTGCATAAAATATACTGCGGAGCTTCTCGCCGACCTTTTCATAAGACGCGTTCGCTTTGTTAGTCTATTCCCAGTCATCCCTTCCAAATGCCCAAACCATTTCAGCATACCTTTTTCTGCCCAAGTCGCTAGATATTCCATCTAATTATACCATTTTCTAACATCACCAATCCTATATCTACACACTACACTACAAACTACAATTAAATTATTTAATTAAAAATTTAACTGATTAGTATTTTAATCTGGGGTATTATTCACCATTATTTATTAATATATATAAAATCCAGTAGTATTTAACCAACTGCATCATGTGCATTTAATAATTACAACTGAAGTTCATTTTTTTTTGTGCGTACATGTTTACCGAAACACGTAATAATATTTTGTAATATTTTTTTATTGTACAAAGTTGAACGAAAGAAGATTTCGCAATACCTTTAAAATACAAATTACGTTATGAAATCACATATTTGCAAATGGTAGGTGATAGAAATTTAGAAGCGGTTTCATCGGACTGACTACATGTAAATGATAGGTGACAGAAATTTAAAAGTGGTCTCATCGGACTGACTACAAAAAGTTTTTTTTGATCTGGTAAGACGCTTTCTCATAATAGATTAATACAATTTCTTATCGAGAGTCCTCCGCCAGGAAATCTGCGTAAATGGAACATCAAAGCGGCCGCCGCCTTCAGACTATTGACGTGAACTTTTCTTACACACTTTTCGCGGTTGACATTAAAAGAGATGGATTTTATAAACGAAAATTTGCAGTGACACGTGCCGGCAGAGTATTATGCTGCAGTATTGCTGTTTTCTATATCTTCAAAATGTGCGCGTGAGTGAGTAGGTACGTAATGATTTTGTAATACTAAACAATTTTAGTAATGTAGATAGATAATGATTTTACGATACAATTATATATTCGTAGTTTCCTTTAATTCATTGAAACGTTATTTTTAGATCAAATTGTATTGCGTAAGTAAAATAGAACAATCGACGCAGGTTTTTTATAAATTACTTCAGAAGATTTTTGATTATTTTTGACCACGGAGAACTAGACTAGCAAGTTTTCAAGTTAAGTTAAATGGAACCCCTTGCTCTGTATTGCGAATAGTATATAAGCCTCCACTTTCAACCCTCATTGGGTCAACGTGGAGGATTTAAGGTCCAAGCTTTTAGACGCTTGCCTAGAACATGCATTAACATGCAAAAGGCAAGCCACCGCTGATCCTCGAATCTGTTCTTTCACTACAAACCCTTATCCATCGAATTGAATATTGACTCGAAAAGATCGACAGATACCGAAAATCCAAGCAAATGTTAATATGATATTTATCTTAGTCTGATAACATATAGCAGATGAACATATTTTCAGGAAAGGCAGAGAGTCACATTCACGTGGATGTCGGGAGTGGTAAAACATCCAATTGATGCGCTCCCAACCACTTCACGACTACGATGAATACTCCTGACGCCTTTATGGCATTTTCCTGAAGATGTGCTGATCTGGCACGAAACTTACGTCGGAATAACGTTTTAACAATTTAGCAGACTAAGATAAATAAAATATTAACACCTTGTTAACTATTCTATATCTGTCAGTACATTCGAATTCGTTTCATTAGATGAGGGTTCATAGTGGAAGGAAAGATTCGAGGATCACCAGTGGGGTCGCTTGCTGCGTCTTAACACATATACCAGATAAGCGTCTAATTAAGGATTTCCGCGAATCAGCACCCGCAAAATATGTCCAAGCTTCTTTGTTACGGACAGCCGTGCTCTTAGTGTTTAATCGGACTGTATATATTATTTTATTTTATAAGAACGGACTTAGGTTGAGAATTGTTTTGTATTTTATCGTATTTTGTTTGTGTTTTCTATTGAATTATTTGAATTGTCATGTTTTATAATCCGGGTAGGGATTAGTTGTAAGAAATTATATATTGTTTGCCTGTTTTCGTATATTTATTATGTTTAGTGTTTTTTGTCTCTTGTGTAAATTATGTTCTTGTCGTATTTATTTGTGAATAAGAAATTACTGTGATGCGCATATGAGTTGCATATAGAATTCTGCATTGGCAGCGGGGGGTATCAATCAGAGGCCGTAAATCAATGAAGGTGGTCCTTACGGTACGGCCGCGAATCGGTGAAGCATGTTATTTTATTTTTAAGAATATATTTGTAAATGTTCCTATAAATACAGACTGAAGAAGGATTTTTTATGTCAGAAATATATCTTTGTACTGCATGAAAAGCATCTAGAAAGCATCATGAAAAATATTTATTCATATAAATTATTACAAAGTAATAGAAATTCAATAGGCATATTATAATTGTTGAATTATTATTATTATAACAATTTTAGCTTGCAAAAGTAACTTAAGAAAAAAATGATTAAGATTTTACTACCAATGTTTATGAAGTGAGTAATACAATCATAGTATTCAAATTTTTTATGCAGTACATGTAAAATTGTAATAAATAATAGACTTTCAATATCATTAAGAATTTTTGTACCATGAATAGAATCTAAGAAGAATATGAAAAAAACATTAATGAATTGAAACTCTTACCAGAGACTGCGCCAACGCACATGCTGGAGTAATAAGTCATTACGGATCTAGCCGTGTTGATGCTTCTACGTATGATCTCCATGTGTTCTGGTTCTTTGGGTTTGAATTCTTCTCTGTGGAGATAATCTAGAAGCGCCAGAATTTTGTCTTTTTTCAGCCATATAACGGCCAGTTTGAAGTAAGTGTACATTTCACTCAAAAATAAATAGAGCCTGTAAAGGTAATTACACTGAATATTTATTGCTTCTCGAGAACCGTCACCAAAGGCTTAAGTTTAAGTTGTCTTTGTAACTTTCTGTTAATCTGCTTTCAATAAATCATTGTATCTCGAACAACTTGATTTTTATATTGCATGGTTAATGTTATAGTTTGGTAAATGTCTATTGCAGTATTCGATAATGAGGATCTAGTTATCTAAATAAAAACAAAGACTAGAATAAAAAAAAAAGATATTTATGCCTCAAGTCCTATTTCACAAGTATATATTTTTCAAAGTATATTTCTTAATTATAGTTTTAAGATTAAATATTTACTTTTTACAAACAAGCGTATCTAGTTTTGAGAGACATTAACGATATTATCATAAAAAGAAGCATTCTCAATACCCTTCAGCGATGTCGCCAATGTTTTCTCGTCTTTTCAGCAAATAGACAATTTCTCCAGCGCATGGGAGGAAGCAGACCAACCACAGCACGATTATGCAATAAGATAATTGCAACCAGAACTGTATACTGTTCTCGGCGTGTGTATTGTACCACAGACCATAGAATTTCAACCAATATATGTGAACAGCGTGATACAGTTTAGGATTGAAGTTCAGGTCTTTCCAAGGTACGAAACATCCGTAGGGCAATAAAGGCTTCATGGTGTTAAGTATGTCTTTCATGATTTTCATAAGAGTTGTGACGAGTTTTCGTGAAAGCTTCAGGAGGATTTTCAACTTCGTAGAAATGCAAAGTGCGGACTGAAAAGGTTTAAATACCTCTTTTGTGGTATACAAATGACTTGAGCGCTTAAGGGGAACAGTATCGAAGTACTTGTTGTTCGTTTCGATTTACGTATTTTTTGTTATTGTTTACGAAGTTTTTGGAAATACTTCTTTTGTACAAACATAGAGGGTGTTTTAACATAACTTTTTAAATACTGGAAGGTGTTATAAATTCTGCGTTATTATATTCCGAAGAAAAACTGAATAATCGTAAACTTTTGTATATTGCTCAGAACTTTTCATACTACCTAGCCGCCGTATAACCTGTTTTTACTCAGCTTTAAGTTAAAAATTGAGCAAGTACTTTGTCACACTGATAAAATAATAAATTTTTACTGTTATCATTTAATAAATAGCGAATTGTTTTAGTTTGTTATAAAGCCATTTCATAAGTAATAATAATAATAATAATAAATATTTCATGTGTTAAAAATAATACATTTAAGACTACATACATTATTTACTTCATTATCAGTCTGCGGCAGTCCTTCAATGGCTATTTTTTTCCGAAAACTTGCCTTTCAATATATATCGATCAAACCATCAAACTAAGGACCAACTCTTTAAATTGATGGTTGATAATCATGCTGTATAGGCGAAAAATTAGCAACAGCCATGTTTCTCTGCTCCTAAGGATCTGTAGGTCTAGGACCATTGTAGAATTTATACCGTCACGAATAAACATTTATCTGTGGCGTTTTTACCACTTCTACCAGAAGGTGTTCAAATCGATTTTTTAGTTCAGTAATCAAACAAATAATATTGATAGACTATGGTAGATACCGGATGTATTTTACTATTCGCAGTTGGAGCGAAATGCCCGCGCGCAATGGGCATACGCCGTGAAAATCCGCGAGCTAAAAGCCAGCAGACCATTTCTACAAACTTAAATTGCACGACGCCAAAACTATGTCTACCGAACGTGCGTCGCGGCAACCCTTCTCACCCTGACGTAATTTTCAAGTCATGTACATACCGACTGAATCGTTTTAAGCGAGTAATTAACGCGATGCATGTTGCGCGCACGTGCGTGTGATCGCCTCTCCGATGAAGCCTTCACCTACCAGCCGCCTAGAAAAAAATAATTCTCCTATGTGAATGTATTTTAAACTGTACAAAGTAAATGGTAAACAACAATAATGTCTTAAATCATAAAAGTTAGATACTCGCCACCTTAACGAGGTGACTCGTCTGAAATGTCTCGACAAACAATTACAATAATTATACGCCCCACGTAATTATCTGTACACAGAAAACGGTATCGGAAAGATACGGTACGGTAATTGGATTTTAAAACAGCTTTCGGGACATTAATAATATGCAAGTCGATATTGCGCCGCGCCCTCTGTGGCGCGGGGAGCATATTAATTACCCATCGAAGTAAATGGGTTTAACGGTTTCATTATATGCGGTTCACGAAATGTAATATCCTGTTCGTTTGATGGTATTAATGGTTGGAATTGATTTTTTTTTGAATACGATAGCATTTTTCTTATTGATATAAAAGGAATAATATCGTACGAAACAAATTAGCGAACTACAGTACAGAATAATTCGGATCGAAAAAAAAAATCGTACAAGTGCGAGTTGAACTTGTGTGGAGAGGGTTTCATACATACCATGTTTCTTTAAATCTGATTCAAATTTGTTTGTCGTAAGTACAACCACTGCAAATGTAAGTTTGCATGCAAAATATTGTCAGATTCTGGTGAATTTATGTTCTCTAAATAACATGGTTGTTATTTTGAGAACATAAACTTTCTCATACGTTTTAGCTTACGTTTATACATTTGGGACCCTCGCGACAAGCGATTTCATTCGACACGATACAACTTGCGAAACTTTTTTATTTAATTCATCATTTGCCCTCAAAAGTCATTCGCGTATTGTATGAAAATTCATGTAGTTACGTTGTCTGTAAGCGTTTGGGTCACAGAAATTCTTATGTGTTCCACATTTCAATTTAATCGTCTGTGATAAAAGGACAGACAGATAGGTATACTGGTGATCTTATTAGGGTTTCATGTTTTTTTTTTTCATTCAGACGTACTGAACCCTAAAACGGTTATGCATATACGTACTACATTTGGATGTATAATGAAATGGGGATGATGTTTTTAAATTATAGAAAAAACATTTTGAATAATATACAAATGTTCTTCTAATTTTTCTTTAAGGGGAACAATTCATTTAATTGATACACATGAACGACTGTTTTAAGATCTGAAAATTGTTTTTTATCGCGATTTAAACTTTATCAATTATTCATTATATTGTACACAATAATGACAATACAGTGATCTCATTAATTACTTCCGTTCTAACAACACCAGAACAGTAACTCAATAGAGTTCGTAAAGAAAAGCCAGCGAGCTCTGTTACGAATGTAATTGAAAATAATGTAAAAAATCCACAGTTGCCGCAGATTTGTCGTCTCAAAAGTGCAATAGTAATCAGTAGATTGCTTTGATTTTTCCGCGACGTTGCATTTGAATATGCAAGTATTTTTATTATACGTACTAGCATTTTTCCATGGCCTTGCTCGCGTATTTGTATTATTGAACCGAACTACTACACCAGTTATAAAAATTCTTTTACACATAGAAAGCTGAACTATCTCTGAGTGATATAGTCTATGTTTTATTTTGATCTTGATATTTATCCCGGTTTCGTACAAATCGGAACCGTTCCCGGTCGAAAATGAGAGCCGAATGGGATTAGAATCGGAACGGAAAATTTAGAACGGAAGTGGGACCAAAATTGAAAGTGGGAACGAAATTGAGGTTGAGAGCGATATACCAGAAAATGATAATGAGTGTATTTCCAGCATGTGGCGGAAGTTGTGTGCTCCGATGTGATACATCTTGAAGTTATTTTTTCCAATCATTGACGAGAATTTGTTTTAATAAGATCGTTATTATAAAATTTTACTGAAATATTTTTTAAACAAAATGGTGACTTGAAATTCAATAGTTCCATAATTATTTTTAATGTGCATGTCTTCTCCAAACAAATAAACTATTTGACTTTTTTTATTATTATTATAAAACTATAATTTTATGTTTAAATATCGTGATCTTAAATTAGAATGTTATTCTTTTTAATACGTGATACTGAAAGAGGTTAAGCCATGGCAGCTCAGATAAATGATGTCAACGGCTCAAAGTTAAACATCCAAATTAACATTTCAATCAAATCCGTCATAACAGCCATAGGCCGGGGCGCGAGATGAGCGATGCGCCCGACGAGGCGCCCCCTGTCGGCGAACGCGTAGAACGATCACCGGATTACGTAGATATATTGAAAAAGTGATAAATATGGCACAATTTACGCGATTCTCGTTTCGGGGCCCAACCGAATTTGCATAATCACCATTCAGCGACGCCGGTCCGAAATGAAAAACGTGCCCGCTCACAAACAATGCAATGCCGTTCTGGGCGCCGAGGCCGAGATGCGTGTACGCACATAGCGGCGCCCAGACATTTCTGCTTGCTACTGGAACGCACTGAAATTTTTCGTAGATAGGAATTACCGCCTATGTAGCGATTAAATGTCACGAAAATCATATACTTATAGCAATAAGAGCAATAGCCTATACCACGATTTATTATTGAATTAGTTTTTAACAAAACGTCACAGTTAAATTGCATTTTTAATTTTACAACTAACCTGGAAAAGTGTTTTTTATTAAAAGCGAATGGAACAGGAGGTCGTGCAAAAGACGCCAACACACGGTTTATTAGTTTGAATAGACCCTTTTTAATATAGCGGAATACTGTTCCAAGCTTATCATACTGTCTTAGTCCAATTGCGCATAGTTTATCTAGCTTTCTTACCTAGAATTTCTCATTAATGTATTAAACAAAAGAAAACGTATTATACGTCTCATTAAATTGGCGAAATAATCGAATAAGTGTTTTTGGTAAAACTGAATACACAATTACATTACACGAATATGTATATATATATTCATTCCCATGGTATGTTCTGGCAACTCTGATGACCGACCTTGGACAGTGCTTGATCGACGGCGACGAGGAGCGTTATAGGTGCAAAATTTGGAACAAAAAAATAGAAATTTTTGTGTCACGACTCACGGGTTTATATTCGTAAAATTCTGAAGTGCAGAATAAGCAGAGAAAGAAAATATTTAAGTTTTTATTTTTACACTTAAGAATGTTAAAAAGAACATTAACATTTTTTTTTATAATTCCTTTTATTGATTAACTGATCGTCACTGATTAACACACATGATTTATTTAAATGATTAGCTCATCGCGAATTCCAATCAACATATTTTTGCATTCAAATTAATTGCAATTAATCGAAAAATTTGCCCTGGATTAGAGTATAAGATTCTTTGTTTTGATTGATTAGCCGTTTTAATTACTCGATTTCTCATATCATATTTAATTTAATGTATTTTTAATTCTGAACTCGGCCCAATCGCGACAAACATATTTATCGAAAACTTCATCATAAAACCATACCAATTACCAGTAGGAATAAAGCCTATTTTTCGCAAGAAACTGTATGACTTTTCTTGGGACCGTGTTTGATGTATGGTTAGACGTGATGTATTATGTTACCTTCATGAATATCTTGTGGAACGGATCAATCAAGAGAGACAGCTTATACGACGTTTGCGGAGAGTAGGCAGTAGCAGTAGGCAGTGCGGCGGGAGGCTCGAGTGTGTTATCACACGGCGGTCATAGGCGACACGTGGATTAACATGTTTCATCAGGTTGCAAAATTTCGGGGCAACTTCATGAGCAGTTGAGTTGAGAAATCAAATGTTGTCGACTCATTTTCGAATCGACTTTAAACGCCATTTTCTTGTTATGTCGTACGATTAAAGAGATGCGGCAATGGTATAATTCCATTTACGACCGAAGACGTCATGACCGATTTGCTTTCTGTCATATATTATATTATGAAACAAAATCGATTTTTAGTGGAATACAACGGAAGATGCTAGTACTTTGTGTAATAAATGTGCAAGGTTTAATCGTTATAATAATTGGAATGGTTCCAATTTCTGTTTAATAGATCACGGTGAGGGTATATTACTGTATATTACTTAAAGACATGGAGCGAATACGACAAAAATCAATAACAGTAGAAAAACGTTATCACAAACAATTCTTCGCTGCGCTAACGCAATCTAAAGTGGGTTTCTGACTGAAAGCGTGTTTTCTGATTCCGACAAGAGTTTGCCACCATTTTTCTGGTCATTGCGCTTGCATGTTCATTTCATCGTAAGTTGAAGGACTTGAACATTGAGCGCTACTCGCCAGTCCAATTTTTGGAATCACTATTGATCATTAATACCAATGGGTATCAACGTTCATGCCCTATGCTCTAAAATAGGTATGGGCAACGTTTGACATGTTGTGGGCCGAACTTTAGTGTGCACACTTTAGGTGCATTTTAAAGTGGTGTTTGAAAGTAGTGTTAGCGATAGATATCAGACATGAAATTTTTCAAAATGTCTCGTGGGCCGGTTCAAATCTAACAGCGGGCCGGCTGTTGCCCACATATGTCCTAAAATGTTCTCCGATGCATGAAGTAAGTGCTTTTATTATCTGAACGAAGTTTAAGACTCATCGATCATTTTTTCTGAGGTCAGATTTCAAATTCGTTAGCGTTTGATTTAAAATCAATTCTCCTTATTAACTCACCTTTTGGTCTCTGCTATACTTAGTGATTTGGTAACATTTAGATGCAATGACATAATAATTGAAATTCGAATAATATATCAATGAACATCTCGAGTTGAACATTATTGATACTTATATATTATTCGAAAGGTATACCTTATTGTTGAACATGTAAATGCTCCTCACTCTTGGGCGCATATTTTATGACGAACATCTGTAAAATCAATAGTATATCGCGAGTGCCTTTGTTGAAATTGCGTAATGAAGAATATGGGTAATTTAGAACGCTCGCTGCTCCAAAAAATGTGAATCGCACGAAAACGAGGCACGACGGCTTTGAAGAGGAATGTAAAATTTTTCTTAAGAATCTGTTAGAAATATTGGATGCCATTCGTTTTAGAGTCTGGGTGGGATAACGTTTAGTAGCTAATAAAAGGTGTTACAATTATTCATGTCCCTCTGAAACAATACTGTTAACAAAGAGGTTGCGCATTAAAA